>ML776838.1:774924-791581 GCA_009831015.1 Picea engelmannii
TGTGTGTGTGTGTGTGTGTGTGTGTGTGTGTGTGTGTGTGTGTGTAAATTATGCATTATCCCAATAAAGGTCAAAATACAATTTTCCCTTGTATTTTGTTACATGATGATGTTATAATTGATTCATTAAATGTAAATCTTGCAAGATAAATTTATGTATCATTTATCTCATTGTTACCTAGTTAATTATTCTATATTAAATATTCGTTAATTCTAATTTTATAACCTGAAGATTAAATCGTACTTAATAATTTTTTAACAAAAATTGGAGAAAATTTTATTAATAAAAAAGCGCAACTAAGGTCATTGAGTACATAGGAAAGTGTTGGTAAAGAAGAAAATCCAACAACATATAACTTTCAATTAGAAAAAAAGAGTTGTTATTCCTATAAACCTTATCCTGCTTTATTGTGTCCAAAACATTTAGCATTCAAAAATATTTACCATATACATTACATAACTTTGCAAAATTCTGACAGGTAATACAAATTTTTTGATGAATTCTTCATCCACTGGTGGCACCAGAGCCACATTCAAATCTGGCAATATCAATTTCGCATTGTTTTCAGGTTTGTTGTGTTCCACTTCATTCTGATTATGGACTGAGGGCTCTGAAGATGACTCCCTTGCTTTTGATTTCGTTTGCATCATCTCCCCCTGTCTACGAAGGAAGTCCACTATGTCTTGGATTTGTCCAATGAGCGATCTGTGTTGTGCCAAAGTGATCCGGACTTAGGAGCGGAACGAACTGATTAACAAACTAAATACAATAAACACATAGATATGAAGAATAACACAAATATCCAGTGAACAATATCTTCTATTGAATAAATAAAATAGGTTGAAGCTATAAGACTGCAGAACTGAAACACTTGCTCGAATGGTGGTAGTTATCTCTGCGAAGAGATGGGGCTTCTACGTGCATCCACCTAAGCAGAATGAATTACAATGAGGCTCTAGAGACCTTTTTTATATTACTCATGAATGCCAAAACCATAGACATCCAAAAACCTAACCTTAGGAGGTGAAATGCCAAAAGTCATGTGGGCCCCTATGGGTAAGTTGGTACCTCAACTTCCTGGGGTCATAAATTTTTCATACAACCTTCGTTATAAGAACGTGATAGTCCATTGGAAAGGTTTTATAGCTGGTCGTTTTGCCAAACAGTCTTAGGGAAAGAGGGAGGAGCATGAGGCCTAGCTTTAGCTACACCGGAATGAGCCTCCTCCCCTTAGGGTTTTGATTTGGTGGCCCTGCCATTGCAGCACCATCAAACCTAACTCTCCCGTCCCTAAGTTTAGGTCCTTCCAAGCCTTTAGTCTCTCTCCATTTGACTCCATTAACCCAAGGCACTAGTCTAAAATTGCAACGTTGAGCTCTTTGTTCTCAAAACAATCTTTCAAACTTTTTTGAATTGAAACCCTAACTAACCCTAGCGATTCTACTAACCCTAATTTGTTGATGACGTCTTGCCCTATTTGAACTCTAGTTTGGTCTAAAACTTGCGGCTAGGTCATCTATTGATATCCATAGAGGTGTTGAGCAATTTCATTGGCCCAATTAGCAAAACGTTCACCTCTTTGTCTAGCTAACCTAACCCTAACTAGCTAGTGACGTCACACCTATTTTGAACTCCTTATGGTTATGATAAGTGTTTTTATGCCTTGTGCTTTGAATTGGAAATAATGAATGTATTCTTGTATTTATATTCCTATAATGGTTTCTGTATTAAATGATTAAGTTAAGAGTATGTGTTTGTTCCTTGAGAAATTTCATATTTGCTTGATTTTCTTATGCTCTAGTTTAATTCCTCGGAAGCACTTCCCAGGGAATTTCGTCACCATCCTAGAGTCGAGTGAGTACTTCCCTGATTACGGAGGTTGAACCCCACAATCACTGCGAGGACAGAGTCTATTAAGCTCGGGAGAGGTAGTGCATGTAGGCACCGAGTCTCTACAAGGTGGGTAGAGACTGAGACCATCTTAAGTCCTAGAGTTGAGGAATGAACATAAGGAGTGCATGGAAGAATGCTTCCAAGAGTTACGTTCAGGGGAAAGAGTGAAAAACTCTTAAGCCTTTCAGAGCCAACAGAGCTTAGGAAAAGTAGGGAGATTCACACGTTGGTGCGACTAAACGACCGAAGTTGCGATGTGACCTGGACCGTAGATCCAAGGATCTATCAGGACCCTCCTTGACCGTCGGATTGACGAGATCGGGGATTCGCACATCGAGAGATTCACACTTTGGCGCGACTAAACTTCCGAAACCCGAAGTTGCGATGTGTCTTGGACCATAGATTCAAGGATCTATCAAAACCCTCCTTGACCGTCGGATTGGCGGGATCAAGGATTCGCACACCGGGAGATTCGCATGTTGGTGCGACTAAACTTCTGAAAATCGAAGTTGCGATGTGATCTAGACCGTTGGATCGAGGAAGGTCGTGGACCGTCGATCTGACGCAAGAAGATTAACGTAAAGAGTACGTGGGAATTCAAAATTCCCTAAGGACCAAGCTCAAAAGAGACAAGTGCCTTTCAGAAGAGCAGATGAGGTCCAAGAGGCGAACTTGTCTCAAGTTTGTAAGCTCGGGAGGGAAAGCGGGAGTCGAGACCCATACATCAGGGCTCGCAGAAAGTAAATCGAGGGTCGAGACCTTCGAAACATCTGAAATCTTCCAAGTCAGGGAAGAAAGTGAAATCTCAGGAGGAGGAGCAACAATGACCATTGGATCGAGCATTGTGAGAGATCTAGATCGTGGGAATCCACGTCCAGACAATTAGAAGAGCGCGCAGGAGGGGATCAGATCTAGGCCGTCAGATATGAGAGTGAGGACCAACAACCGTTGGATCCCAAGGAAAGTGCACGAGGCCTAAAACCTTGAAAATACCCAAGGAGTTGGGAACCGCAACAATCTTAGTCGTCCATCGGGATAGGACACGTGACGGGAGATCAGCGTTTCGCTGACTCACAAATCAGAAAATTCAAGGGCAGAATCATGGGAACTCGCGAGATCCGAACTCGCAAGTTGATCTAGACCATAGGATCACGGAAGACTGTGGACTGTTGATCCGACTCTATCGGAAGATCGGGGATCGGAAGAGTCAAGGTGGACTCACATCCAAATACCCGAGATGCGAACTCGTGATTTGATCGCAACCGTCGATCGAAGGGAGAGTGTGGATAGTAGATTAGTTCTTGGAGGGAGTTCGCATATCGAACCTCAAAGAGGAGAAGTGAACTGCCCTTGGGAGACGTGAAACATGAAGTCCCGAATCGCTTGGTAGTTGGGCCCCAGGTTATCGCCCAACGTCTCAATCAAAGGAGCATAGAGAGAGGAGCTAGCGTCTAGAGGAATCTTCGATCGGGAAATCAAAAATCGAGAGTATCGAGTTTGGCCCATAGAAAAACACCCGAGGTCCGAGGTTGCAAAGCACCTTTTGGATAGGCACGTGGTCACAGCCGGTGGTCACATGGAGGAATCTTGCAGCTGGTGCTAGTTTGCACGGGTGAGGTCTCTCAAAGACCCGTGGGTCAATTTCTTAGAGATTCCAGTAGGGAACCGAAGATTTGTTTCAGCTCGCGAATTTTGAAGGTCCATTGACCAGGATTAGAGACCTTGGATGGAGGATTCGACTAATTGAGGAAAAAAAAAAAATTTATTTATGCCCCGTCATGGGTGTGTTACATGTACCATAACCCAATGGGCTGCTTCATATCTGCTTTCTTCAAGGAAGGTCAATGTATTCCACATGGTGCAAATTCCCCCCCAGGCTCCTCTTACATTTAGAGTTGCTCCTACGCTTGTTTTCCATATTTGTTGAATTTCACGGAGGGCCTTTGGCCCTTGCATTTTAGTCTCCCGGATTAGGAGGATTTGGGGTTTTTTCTGACTTAATTAACTTTCCCATAGCTTCCTTTTTTTTTGTCCCATACCCATACAATTCCAGGAGACTAGCTTCATTACTTACTTGTGTTTTTTCTGACTTAATTAACTTTCCCATAGCTTCCTTTTTTTTGGTCCCATACCCATACAATTCCAGGAGACTAGCTTCATTACTTACTTGTGGATTTGGTTGCCCCCCCTTTAGAGGGTTGAGAGTGTCCCTTAGAAGAGGGTGCCTTTCCTGATTTCCCATATTTCTTGAATACTTCTTCTAGGGTGGTCTGGATTCCCAATTCTTTGTCTCGAGATGCATCTTTTTCCCTTCTGTTTCGATTAGTTTTCCGACCCACCTTTGATGCTTTGGTGTTCTTAGTGATCTCCAAATCCAAATCTTCCCCAAAATCCTCCTAACTATCTTCCTTTAGAATTACCGGAACATCTGAAGAAACCCGGGGGGGGGATTCATATTGGGGGAAGGATCCTCAAGATGATTTACTTCTGGTTCATTCTGATCTAGTGGGAGAGATGAATTTTTTTCCTTATGGATCTGATTTTCTTTTGTTGTTTCCTTTTCCTTTGAGTCTACTATTTCTACCTCTATATTTTCTAGAATTGTATACATGTTTTTACTTCTTTCTGCTTCATGATTCCCCACCATCGGAGATTTTCCTTTGATAGGAGAAGAAGGCATGGAGGATTCTCTACACTCCAGCTATTGTGCTGCCAATTTATTTGGGATTTTCTTTCTTTTGGCTTGTTTTCATTGCTCCTGTTCTTTTTCTTCTAGTTGGTCTACCTTTTTCTTTGGACAATTTTTTGCAAAGTGGCCATATTCGTGACATGTTTTGCACTTAAATGGGAGTTGTTCGTAGTCCACTGTCTGGATATAGGACCAGTTATCCAAGGTAAGTTGAATGACCTATGGTAATCATTTTTCCAGATCTACTTCTACACATAGGCGAGCACAATCTTGGAGGCCTTCTCGTGGTTCGACATGATCAATGAATCTACCCAGCGTGTTCCCAATTTTTTTCAGGGTTTCGTCATTCGAGCAGTGCAGGGAAAGAAAGGGAAAACGAACCCATACTGGAACGACTGATGGGATGTTGTTTTCCAGACTAAAATCTGGGGTCCATTTGTTCAGGTACATTCCCTTTGAGCCCACGAAATAGGGGTCGTTTCTAAATATCATATCTCTGTCAACTTTATTTTCAAAGAGAAAGACGAAGAACGCCTTACCACAAAACACAGAAGACATTTTCCCTTTTATCATTTTCTTCCAATTTTGGTCCAACCATTATGCCATTGCTCTTGGAGAGGGCCACAACCCCATAAACTGTCTGATCACCCCATTCTCAACAAGCCGGAGGGAAAATGGACGAGAGGTAGACGGATGTACTGGAACCTTGGGGATCTCATCGATCTTCTTCACAAAACGAGACTGAGGAGGGCATTTCTTATTTTTTGTATACGAGGCAAGAAGAGACTGAAAGGATATGATATCAGAGGGAGGAGGAGATTGCGGGGGAACTCCTCCCCCCAACCCAGAGGCCATGAGGGCAATAGAAGCGACTTTCCTGTGGAAACCCTAGCTGTAGAACATCGAGCTCTGCAAGTCGTACTTAATATTAATTTTAAAATAAACTAGGATTAAACAAATGTATCATGAAGTTTAAGGAAAATTTTAGAGTAAATAAAGATTTGGTCGATTTTATTGTTAAGGGAAAACTCAAAATTTAAGAATTGGTTACCTGTGGTTAGCTCAAGTGGTTTAACTGCTAAAATATCACTAATCCACACAAAGATCCTTGTTAACAATACTAATTGATCCTTCTCTCCCTACGTGGAGAGTAAGGTGAAGTAACCATTGATTTAGAAATTGATAACCGTTGGTTTAGAAATTGATGGCTCAAATTGCGAGATGAGATATATTTTAATCAAATAAAAATAAAATTAGATCCCATGATTTGATTTAATTGCAAGATGATCTCCTTATTGAGGTGTATACAACAATTGTTGGCTAAGATTGAGAGATGAGATATATTTTAATCAAATAAAATTAGATCCCATGATTTAATTGCGAGATGCTCTGGTTATGGAAGTGTGTACAAATTGATCATTTATCTACAAGTTGAAATCCAGATAAATAGAAGGTAGTTTTTTCAATGTGTTGAAGCTTTATCTTACCCACAATTCTCCATGATAAAAACATAATTAAACTTAATAATTAAAAATTATTAAAAAAATACTAATATAATCATACTATAAGTTATAACATAAACCTATTATCGGATATTATTAAATATAATTTTATTCATTTGTTTGTCTTAATTTTAATTTTAAGAAAACAAAATTAAAATTCTATTCTCACAATAATATGTTTAATAAATAAAGCTAGTTTATATATACTTTCATGAAAAAAAAAAATTATGATATATGGAAACATGGATTTCACTTTTATATTGTTAGCTTTTTCATAATTGATATCATCATTATCTAGGGTGTTGGCTAAACATTCTATCTTTTGAGTATTTTTGGCAGGAATTTGGAGATGTAAATTTGGACAAAATCGTTATTTTTTGTTGTTTCAATTGTATTTCTGATTGCATAAATAGATTCAGCCTACTCAAAAACCCTTGGGACACTCAAATTATACAAACTTAACCACTCAAATCTATAGATCCAACCATTCATCACCGATTTCGGACAAAATCAAACGGAAAAAATTGTTGAAAAACAACTAAAAGATAGAACGTTTAGACTACTACATTATCTATATTCTATCTTATTCACATACCAGTTGGCACCTTACCTTGAATGCTATATCAATCATACCAGTTGGCACCTTACCTTGAATATTATATCAATCTATCTCAATGTTGGTTAGCAGGAACATGCAAGATGTTAACCCTGCATGATCAATTAATAAACCTGTAGTTTTGTTTTTGCGTAGTAATGTCTTTTCAGTGGATTTAGGTTTTGCAATCGGTCTTAAAAAATCAAATGCAGTGGACTTTGTAATGGTGTAAACATACTTTTAGTTTTGTTCAATGGCTTTGTGGTGCAAAATGCATCTGTTTGATTACAAATGCTCTGGTGGCGTCAGGTTCAAGTTATTTCAAGTTATTGTGTTGATTCTTACCTGTAATAGCGATGGGTGTTTCAATGACTTTGGCATCAGGTTCAAGTTATTTCAAGTTATGGTTCAAGTTATTTCAAGTTATTGTGTTGATTCTTACCTGTAATAGCGATGGGTTTTTCAATGACTTTGGCATCAGGTTCAAGTTATTTCAAGTTATTGTGTTGATTCTTACCTGTAATAGCGATGGGTTTTTCAATGACTTTGTGGTGCAAAATGCATCTGTTCAATTACAAATGTTCTTGTGGCATCAAGTTCAAGTTATTGTGTTGATTTTTACCTGCAATAGCAATGGGATTTGGGATTTATTGTGTTGATTTTTACCTGCAATAGCAATGGGATTTTATCATGATACTTTTTGGTAATTGAATGGTGAAGCCAAGTACATATAATTCATGTTAAGTACATACCATTCATGTTCATGCTCTAGACAGTCTTGTATTATTTTATTATTTTAAGAATTGCTTGAAATTTGCATGGAATCGTCCAATGGGAACGCAACTTTAACAAATGTTTTAATTAACATGATGAAATCGTCCAGTGGGAACCAATCATTGAGTAAACGTTGTTCCCTCAGAACTTGTTAGTTTCAATTGTTCGTCTATTCTGGCTGATATTTTTACGTTGAAAGGCGTACAGGTATTGACAATGGGCAGATTTAATAGGGGTTTAGTGCTTAATAAGTTTTCTATGGACAGGATTAAATATGGCTGGAATATTCTTAGTAGTCACACAAAATAAATGGCTGTGATTTCAATCATTAACTTCTTAGCTATTATAAAGACATCCATTTATGTGTTTACTTTTTTACATTTACCTAATCATATTTAAAAATTACTTTGATAACTCACTGATTGTCACCTAAGAGATTAACATAAATTAAAATATTAACACCAGATAAATGAAACTCAACCGTTTATTTGTTAATCAATAATAAAATTTAATATATTCTTTTAAGGATTCTTTTCATCTTATCAACCTTTAGCCATTGATCAGCCACAATTATGTGGCTAACAATTATATGGTTATGCTTAGCTAACAATTATGTGGTTGTGCTAGTCTTAGTACATCTTGATCTTAAACGTTTCCATTGTATTTTTTTATTGTATTTTTTTAGTTGAATTGCAAAGAAACTGAATCGCTAATTTAAAGAAAATAAAAATCTGTGCAAAAAGCGTCTTCGTAGCAGAAATTGTGTGTGGCTCGCTTCAATCTTATATGATTGATAATAAGTTTCGATCTATCCTCGCTCTGTGTGTGCGCTTCCTGCATAATTATGGAATTTTACAAGCACATCTTTATGGAAATTTACTGTTTTTTCTTTTTGTTTTTTTCGTTTTCTTAAGCGTCTGAACTCAGATGATTCGGAAATCCTCATCAAACCTCTAGCATTACTTTTTCATCAGCTGTTCTTTTCAATTACTTGAGTGAATTGAAATTTCAGCTTGAACGAAATGGTCTAGTTGGATACATATAATGAAAGCTTCCACTTATTTAGAAGCTGATCTGCAACTGTTTCTACCATGACTGATTGAATCTAATTTCCGGTAATTTCTCTATATGTATGTTTGAGATTCATATTACTGTTATACTGTGCAAAATTAGATGCAGATAAACATTCTTAAATGACATCTAGGCATTCCTGAAAATTCCTTAAGCCCTCAGGTAAAATTCCATTCAGCTCAAATGATGTGACAAATTTGCTAATCGTATTTTCTTTCTGTAGGGGGTTGAATGAAAGATTTTGGTTAATCGCGGTGCCAGAACTCAAAATCTCGAGAAAATTGCCAGAAAGCTCAGACTTAGGCGAGGCCCGTTCCTGACGTCTAAGCACTTCTAAAGCCTCACAGGAAGTTCGTTTTTTATGCCATATGTCAAATACAAGGGAAAAACCAGAACAAAATGACGCCAATAGTACAGTATCGTTGAATATTGATGCAGGTTCTAGCACAGATCTCAACATGGCTGCAAAGAAAAAAGCAGATAAAAACAACATGGAAAAAACTGAGGATAAGAAGGGGAAAGAAGATACCAAGAATACTGTTCCGTTTTACAAGTTATTTGACTTAGCGGACACCCTGGATATTACATTGATGAGTATTGGTACTATTGCATCCGTTGCCAATGGGCTTTCAATGCCAGTTATGACCGTCTTGTTTGGGAATCTTATTAATGCGTTCGGACAGAAAACAGACATGCATAGTTTGGTACACAAAGTGTCCCAGGTAAAGCTTATTCCACTTATAGATTTAATATAACAAAACAGTTTTTTTAATAGACAAAAAAAAGAGCCGAGCTAAAATTACAACTCATATCATCCATTAGAATTGTTTGTATCAAATTTATTCTTTGTTGTTAGGCTTGGAGTGTCACAATGCCCGTTGATATCAGGTTTGGCCATTAATATACACAACAAATCTGGATTCGACAGCATTTCAATAGTGTTAAAAACTTTTATAGGACTTGGAATTTTATGGTCAAAATGCCCATTGTTGTTCACATTGGCTTTAAAATGCAACCTAAACTGTTATGTGAAGTTAATATTTACTATTTATTTTATTTTGGCACTAATGAAAGCGTGTACTTACAGCATTGAAGTTAGACAAGTTAGTTTAAAGTTAACTTGGAAAATAAAATTTGAGAATGAGGAATTTGCCATGTGAATACCCACAATGTCCAAATTGGAATTCTGTCAATTTATGTAGTTGCTAATATTATTTAATAGTTAAGTTGTTGAGTTGCTTAATGGAAGGCATAGATTTTAGTTTGTTACATGTCACCTAACTTATAGTAAGTTTGATGTGCCTAATTTAACATCAAAAGTTACAGCCTCCCGAAGTTTTAAGATTTTCATTTACCAAATCCACCTCATTGCCACATGGTTCCCTATCACTCATGCCATCCGAAGTGGCACTCACGTGGCACCTACCACTTCGCCCATCAACCTTTGGCATACAAGGCCCACCAATTTCAATGGCTCCCATCACTTGGGGCCTTTCTTTGTCGTCGTTAGGGTTCTTCTCCCTCGGAGTTATAAATCACCCCAACTATCAAGCTCCAACAATAAACACTCTAACGGGTTCATTCCCCCCATATCCATCGGCTCTCAGACCCTGACCTTCAATGGCTCTGATCACGTCGATGCCTCTAACTTGCATAGCAATTAATGCCCATCCCAACACTTACTCGCCAAGAGAACAGGTGGGACCTATGACAGATCTACGACTATCGTTTCTCCTTGCCTATTCCTTGATCTACAACTAAGATTCCACAGACGCCTCCCGACGAGTACACAATCCACAGACCTTTTCGTCATCCGTACCTCTCTCAAACCCATTACTCGAATCGTCGACCATCTACGCTCTGACGACATTGTGACCGACACTGACGGTCCAGATCCCATCGAGATCATCTCTGATAGATCGACAGTCCTCGTTCCTTCTTGGGTTACCCCATCATCGTCGGCTCACTTCTTCTACCCTCTCTCCAGACCTTTGAGCACCCTCCTCCGATGAACGACAAAGATCCATTCATCCTGCCAAGTTAAACAATTGAGATTTAAGGGAATGACCTAAGAACCTTCTCACGCAGCTAGGCTCACTCTCGCCCCAACAACCAATCAACTATCGACACACGTCATTCCTCATCACCTTGATGTCACTCTCCCTTTTTGCTTCACTTAAGCGAGACCCACGACGATCTACGACTAAGATTTAATCTCACCCATGCAACGATCAACAATTCTCGTTCTTTCTCAAGTCTTCATCGTCATCGACACTCCCTCGTTGTCTACACACCTTGCTCTCAATCACTTTAACGACTCCTACTCCTGACAAACAATCTCGATTTCACCAAGTTCCCCTCCAATGAATCGACAATTCTCGTCAATTTCACCACTCGAGCGTTCTGATGACTCTACCCTTTGGTGAACCACTGAGATCTACTCGCCACACCGAATTCAACGGTTGAGAACTACTCGCCAAGTATACATGAAAATAGAGGAGATAACATGGGAATTTTTATTATGAATGAAACCCAGAACACAACAATAACAAGTCTCTAATGGTTGCTCTGACAACTGCAATACATTAATGAAAACAAAACAATAACAAGCCAAAACCTGGAATAATGTCATGGCATCCTCAATAGATGATGCGACCCACTCCTCAACTACATAAAGGCTTACGCCTAGCCTCAAACCCTCTCTAGAGATGATGTCCAACTACTCCAAGGGCTCTCCAAGCCTCACGTTTCCTTCTTCAACCAAGATCAATCCTCCCAAATGGGGATTGAACCCTCCAAGTGCTACGAGATGGGCTCACAACCCTCCTCCATTGCCTCCACAACTCCTAGGAACTAGCCTAGCCACAATTACGTGGCTGATTAACGCCGAAAGGCAGAAACACGGCCACCACAGAAATGAAATTAAACGCCCCCAGCATAGAAATGAAACGAAATGCAGTCAGCATAGAAACGTGGCTACAATTGTGTGCGAATATTTTAATATTTTTTAATCAGGTAGACGTGGCAATAAGTTAGTGAACACAATAATTTTTAAACACGATTAGGTAAATGTAAAAAAGTAAACATATAAACAGATGTCTTTATAACAGCTCAGAAGTTAATGGATGAAATCAGAGTCATTCATTTATTATGACGACTAAGAATATTCTAGGCATATTTAATCTCATCCATAGAAAACGTATTAAGAACTAAAAACCTATTAAATGTGCCCATTGTCAATAGGTGTACGCCTTTCGACGTAAATATAGCCTCACGACCCTGCAAAAGAAGGGGATTGAACCCTCCAAGAAACCCCAACGAGCCTCCTAAAATGCCAACAATCCTCCACAAACCCTCACGGTCTTCTTCCAAACCCTTACGACCTTGCAAAGATGAATTACGGCCTGCTCCAAACCCTCTCAACCATGCAAAGATGAATTCGTCGCCCTCAAGGAATCCCCAGGGACCTCCTAAGCAAGTCGATACACCTCCAAGCTGAGATCAAACCACAAGATGAAGTTCAAACGAAGATCCCGGATGGATCCTCCTCGTTGTCTAGCTAGGGTGGATATTGCACAACCGAAACCAAACCACAATGGAAGGGTTTATGCCAAAACAAAACGAAAACCTTGGCTCACAAGAGCACTCCAAACAAGAGATCAATCCAAAACATAATGAGGAAAGTGGAGCGCTACCCCTCATTTTATAGTTCTTCGATACCCCTTTTTTCTCATCTAGATCTTTCTTCTTTGACTTAACCCAACATGACCCTTATTCCCTTTTATTTTTCACTTAAAGATTAAAAGTCACTTTTAGTAATTTTTAAGTAACTATTGATCTAAAAGTTAGTTTATTACCTTTTTACTTAATGTCACTTTAGAAATATAACATCTCATAGCTAAGTGACAACAAATAAACCCCCTAACTCCCTTTTCTTCACTGATTATATCCTACGGGATTCATATAGGCTACTAAGTCATCCTCCCATCATGATCAAGTGGAAGGGGACATCATAGTCCTCCCTTCTTGAGATTTCTTTTTCTTAAGCAACTCCAAACCGGGATGTTGTAAGATCTGCTCTCCCTCCTAAGTGGCATCCTCTATAGGAAAATCTCTCCATCTAACTAGGTACTACCAAATCACTCTGCTCATCAACCTCCTCTCTCTAACATCAATAATATTCTCCATAGTCAAAACCAACTTCCCTTCCTCATCTAGTGGAGGAAGGTTTGTTGAAGTGGTGACATGTTGTCCCAACGCCTTCTTGAGGCAAGATACATGGAAGACGTCGTGGATTCTGCTACCCTCTGACAACTCCAACTCAAACACCACCTCTCCAACTCTCCTAGTCACCCTGTATGGTCCATAGAAACGAAGCTTCAACTTCTCCATGCCACTCTTCTTCAATGAGGACTATCTATATGGATGCAACCTTAGAAAGACCAAATCCCCACCTCAAAGTTGCGCTCCACCCTGTTCCTATCTGCATATATATTCTTTTGATTCTGGGCGACCTGTAAGTTCTCCTTCAGGACTCTCAAGATGTCCTGGCTCTCCTACAACCAATCTTTGGCCTTGGGGACCCTACTCTCCCTGAATGCCAAATCCACAAATGATGGAACATCGTAACCATACAATGCTCTGAATGGACTCATCCCGATGGACATGTGATAAGTGGTATTATTAGAGTGATCCCCAAGGTGCAACCACTTTATCCAAGCCCTCTGTTGTCTCGAAACATAGATCCACAGGTATCCCTCAATCCACTTGTTCAGTATCTCTGTATGCCCATCCGTTTGAGAGTGATAGCTGGTACTAGGTGTCAACTCTATCCCTAATAACTTGAACAACTCCTTCCAGAATGCGCTGAGAAATTTGTCATCCAAATCACTGACTATGTATCTCGGAAGACCATGAAGTCTGAACACCTCCCTGAAGAATATGTCTGCCACCTGAGATGTGCTATGCTCTGAAGGAATGACAAAGAAGTGCGCAAACTTGGTCAACCTATCCACCACCACATAGATACAGTCCTTGCCCTGTACCTTCGACAACTCTGTGATGAAGTCCATGGAGATGCTCTCCCACATCTACTCTGGAATATAGGTAATGGTTGAAGCAAACCTGCAGGATGTGTAAGCTCTGACTTGTTGTGCTAACAAGTCATGCACTCTCTCACATACCGCAGTACATCCTCCTTGAGAACCTTCCAAGAGAATCTCTCCCTCACCTACATGTAAGTCTTCAGATATCTCGGGTGCCCTACCAATGGTGCATCATGTATTGCCCTCGGGATCATATCCTTGAGGGTGGACTCAGGGACGAGGTAGATCCTATCCTTGTAGTAGATGATGTCATCCACTACTCTGCACCTGTCATCTTGAATGATGCCCTCCATAAGCTCACAAGCGAATGTGTTCTTGGAGTACTTCACCAAGAGAATGGACTTCCAGTCTCCTAAGATCTCTATCCTGGAAAAGGTTGCAGGTCTGCTGGAAAGTGCGTCAACAACTACATTTTTCTTGCCCTTCACATACTCAATGTCAAAGTCATACGCCTGCACCTAGCTTACCCATTTCTGATGCCTCTCACTCAAGTCTCTCTACTCCAAGAAATACCTCAGGCTGTTGTGGTCGGTCCTCACCACAAAGCCTCCTCCAACCAAGTACTGTCTAAACTTGGCTAATGCATGCATGATGGCCAACATCTCCTTATCGTAAATGGGATAGAGCCTCTCTGGCTCCCTCAACTTCCTACACTTGAAAGCTATGAGATGTCGATTATGCATCAACACCACTCATATCCCCTCTTCGGATGCATCACTCTCCAACAAAAATGGTTGTGAGAAGTTTGGAAGCATTAACACTGGGCAAGTACTAATCACCTTCTTCATCCCATCAAATGCCTCCTACGCCTCCTCTGACCATCTGAATGCTCCCTTCTTGGTGAGGTCCATCAATGGTACACCAAGTTGTGAAAGTCCTTTCACAAAGTGCATGTAGTAGTTGCACAATCCGAAGAACCCCCGCAGCTCTATAAGTGATCTGGGTGTGGGCCAATCTAAGATCACTTGGATCTTATCCTGGTGCACCTGTACTCCCTTAGCGCCAATCACGTGTCCCAGATAAAGAATCTTTGTCATCCCAAACTCGCACTTTTCCTCCTTGGAAAACAATGACTGCTCCTCCATGATGCTGAGAATCTCATCAACATGCCTCAGATGCTCCTCCCAAGTCTTGTTGTAGATCAGTAGATCATCAAAGAATACTAGTAAGAACTTCCTCAACTGCTTGTTGAAGATATGGTTCATACAAGACTGGAAGGTGGCTGGTGCGTTAGTCAACCCAAAGGGCATGACTAGAAAATCATAGTGCCCGTAGTGACATTTGAATGTTGTTTTGTGGATGTCCTTCTCTCTGACCCGGATCTGATGGTACCTTGATCGAAGATCAATCTTCGAGAAGTACACTGCCCCATGCAACTCATCGATCCTGGATATCGGGTATTGATTCTTGATTGTCTTCTTGTTCATCGCCTTGTAGTCGATGCACATCCTCATTGTACCATCCTTATTATTCACCAGTACCACTGAAAAGCGAAGGGGCTAGAACTAGGCCTGATGTGCCCCATCTCCAACAACTCCTATATGGCCTTCTCTATCTTGTCTTTAAACTTCTTAGGATGCCTATATGGTGTGGTGATCACATGCTTATCTTGTCCTCCTCTAACTCAATGACATGCTCAAATTCCCTATCAGGTGGTCTCCTTGCTGGTATCGATCCAAACATTTTGTCATGCTTCCCAAACAACGCATGGATGTCCACATGATAGTGCTAGCGGTCTTGTGATGGCTTCTACATGACGATCAAACACTCTGCTACGCAGGCCACGTCACAATGTCTAAAGATGGCCTCCATACGTTTATTTGACAAGTTCCTGGGAGCTCCTTTCGACATACCTCTCATAACAATTCACTGACCCCTTGTATCCCTGAACTCCATCTTCATGCCTTGATAGTTCATGGTGAAATATCCAAGAGAGTGCAGTCACTGGACCCCCAATACCACATTGGTGTCTGCCAAATTCACTATATAGAAGTCATAGGTCAACGTATAGTTTCCCAATGTCACATCCAATCCTCTGATCCTCTAAGTAGAAGTCATGTTGTACCCATCTGCTACCACCACGTTGAACCCCTCAAAGTCCTCTTTAGGGATGTGTCTCCTAGTGACAAGCCCTGCATCAATGAAGTTGTGGGTGGCCCCACCATCGATCGGTGTTGTAACTCTTCGCCCCTGCAAAATGCCTCTGATCCTGAAGGTATAGTATTTGGGGACTCCTGAAAGTGTGGAAACGGTCACTCCCTTGACACCCTCCTACAGCTGTGTCTCCTTTGTAATATCAAGGTGTGGTGGCTCCACCTTATCACTGCTCGGTCTACTGCCCTATGTGTGAACTATCTCATCCTCACCATCATCCTCCTCATCGGAAAGCACCTCTATGTAATGTACTTTCCCTTTGCCCATACATCGATAACCTAGTTCCCAAGGTTCTTTGCAACGAAAGAAAATCTTCTTCCTCCTCAGCTCCCTCCCAGTCTCCAAATCCATTTTGTCCTTCCCTGTCCATGGCTTTTGGAAAGGCTTCATCTCCTTCCTTTTGTGGAATAAAGGGTTTCACTGATGCCTTCTTAGGGACTACATCCTCCATGTCTTGAGTCCTCATGATGGTGTCTTGTAGTGTGGCTAGCTTGAAGGCCTCCACCCATCCTCTCAAGGGCTCGACTAAACCCTTAGTGAATAACATCACCAATATTTGCTCAAAGATGTTTGTCACCATGACTACCATCCTATGAAACTTTGTGATGTATGCCTCTGTAATGTCCCCACTTTGGGACATCATCACAGGGCAGAAATTTATGATGACCAGAGTAGCCAGATGGGTGCTAGAGCGAGTATAGGGGTATTTGAGAGGCATTGCGGGGTCCAGCTTGCATTGATGATCATATTCCATCATTATGAGCTATTCCACACATGTTAGCTTTGGTTTCGTTGCATTCCGACGATTTCCATGATTTTGACTATTTTGAGCTATAAGTCAATGGAATTCACTGAAGAGGGCATTTGGGGCACA
>ML776838.1:812719-832699 GCA_009831015.1 Picea engelmannii
CGTGTGGGGGAGCGCGGGGTGCAGTTATCTGGAGGTCAGAAGCAGCGCATAGCAATTGCAAGAGCAATAATTAAAGACCCTAGGATACTGCTGTTAGATGAAGCTACAAGTGCATTGGATGCTGAATCTGAGCGCATAGTTCAGGATGCATTGGATCGTGTAATGGTAAACAGGACCACTATTGTTGTTGCTCATCGTCTTTCAACAATTAAAAATGCAGATCTCATAGCTGTGGTGAAGAATGGAGTTATTGCAGAACAGGGAAAACATGATGAGTTGCTTGCCATTAGAGATGGAGCGTATGCATCCTTAGCGAAACTGCATATGGCTTCCTCGTAGCTGACGTTACTTTGAAAAAAATACAGAAAGGGTCTCTTTGCTGACGTAACTTTGAAAAAAATACAGAAAAGGTCTCTTTGGTGCATTTCATCCACATGGCCAGCTTATGCATCCACAGGCAAACCCAAAGTGCAAAAGTGTAATTGTGTTGCTGGCAATCATCATAACACGCGACTATAAAAAAACACAAAAAAGTGAATCTTTATGATGCCAAATTGATTATCATGTATCAACAAAGCTGAGCAAATAAATATTCCCCAACTTATCTACATCAACAACTAGAACCAATCGTGTGACAAATGGAACCAACCGTGTGACAAATGGATTACAACTTAGTTTCTTCTCTATATACATTTGAACTGCTTACTTGAAGTGTGCTACTGCCTTCCTTCAGCAAATGGAGTTTTCTTCCTAAAGTTCGAACAATTAACATTTTCTCACTTAAACACCAGAATTATGCTTGACGGGAGAAGTCCCTTCAAACCTCAATTTTAACTTAGCTTTGCAATGACTTGTTATGTTTTTTTATAGGAGTTTCTTGAAAACTAGCCATAATATATCAATTTCATGCTCATGTTGCTTGCCTTAAATTTTCAGAGTGATATTTGGTCGTTTTTGCTCTCTCAGGTCTCTTAGATGCATCAGTAATCAACAAATTTTTCGTCCTTGGAATGACAAAGGAGAAGGGAGAGAAACATGAAGATGTAAGAATGAAACTTTCATTGATATATATAATTAAGTAGCTAACGCAATTTAAATTATCGATTCTTCATCACATAAAGAAATGTTCACTAAATAAATTGCAATTTAATATTCAAGCATAAGCATACTGCAAGTGAAAATGTTATTTTCACAGAATTAAAGCAGCATTGAAGGAACTGCAAGAGTAAACTGTAAGAGTGATCATCCTGTTTCCATAAATATGGTGCCCACAACACGTTAGAAAGAAGTTTTTGAACAAAAATAAATTTTGGTAAAAAGAAAGAGTCCTCAGCATATCGGCAAGGAAGCTACCATAAAAGACTAGTTACTCAGGCTTAACTGGTTTGGTATTCACTTCAATGTTTTAATAATAAACAAGGAACTCAAGGATCATTTATGTGAGAACTCCCAAACTACGAGGTGAGGGAAAGCTCTAGCCAAAGAAGATTAGCGTAGAGTTTGGAATTATCAAAAGAATGTTTTTGAATGAATCCCTATAACAGAACTAAGCTGATCCCCATAACAGAACCAGACAGTTTCTTCTTTCAAACAAAAAGGAGAAAACTGCAGTTCAATCTAAACGTAGAAGTAGACCCAAACCAAATGGCAACAGTCCTAGAATTTTGAATTGTCACTGTTATCGCACAATTTGTACTTTGATAGAAGAAAAGGTAAATGGAGAGCAAATTGGCATAACAGGGGACTATCCTACCACCCTAAATAGAAAGGGACATCCTATTGAGGTGACCCTAAATAGAAAGGGACATCCTATTGAGGTGACAGTGATAGGATAGTCTCCTGTTACGCCAATTTGCTCTCCATTTAATTTTTCTTCTATCAAAGTACAAATTGTGCGATAACATTTTGGCGCCGTTGCCGGAAAACACTGAGTCAATATTCCTCAAATGACATTTTTTTTCAGTAAACCTTTATCCAGAGAACTTTTCTTACAAGCTTACCTGGCGACTCCACTAAGGGTGATTCCCTTATCTCTTTGATAATTTCAAGAAAATTATCTGGCGACTCCACAGTCCACAAGGAGGTACACCAGCCCTCGCAAATCCTTTAGAAGAAAGCCTCCCCGAAACTCTCCTCTAGTAAAATCACTTTTCGGAGGCAATCTTCCCTTAAACACAATGTCTAGCACGGGAACTCAAACCACCATTCCAACCCAAGCCAATAACCAAAGACAATGGTCATCCAATCTTTTCAAACCGCTAGACATGACAGCTATACCAGGCTACCCTAGGCAAATGCCCCCCAAGTATGAGATATGGCTGCCTAAATTCACCGGTAATGATGCAATCAGTGTCGAGGATCACATGAGCATTTTTTGGGCATTCTTCCAGTTTCATCCCATTAGTGATGATGCTGAAGATTTGGCTATGAAATTGTTCTCTGCTACCCTCCATGATGGCGCAAGGCATTGGTACAATAGTCTTCCTGATGGGAGTATTAAAACCATGGACAATTTAGAAGAAGTTTTCCTTAAATGATGGAGTATCAAGGAAGACCCCAACATGCCACTGATAAGGCTGAATAACCTCGTGAAACAGGAGAATGAGACCATTAGAGAATTCCACAGTAGGTTTGAAACCCTGTTGCAGAAAATCCCTGTGAGTGATCCAACTCATAGTTTCCATCTATTCATTTATACCAAAGCCTTTACTGGTCAACTAGGGTATCTCCTCAGAGATAAAAACCCCCAAACGATCCAAGAAGCCCAAGAAATAGCCACAAGGATCGAAGACAACCTTCTATCATCCAAAGTTGAACCTTTCTCAGCCCCAAGAGTCAGAATGGACACTAAACCCAAGATAGTTCACAATGTTGAGCATGCCTTGAACATTAGTGCTAGCTTGGCAAAGTTGCAGATGACTATAGATGGCATGGTAAAAACCCAAGAACTAATGATGAATAGGATTGTCAATCTAGAAAGGGCTCAACATCAAGCCCCTAGGGTTCCATACAAGGGTCAATTCCAGAAAGGGAACCAAGTTTTCAGACCAAAGAATGATCAGGATGTTCCAAATACTTTAGCTCCTACGAATGTGGTGGATGAAAACCCTTGGTGTCTGCAATGCAGTGAGTCACACTGGGAACATGAATGTCCTTACAACAATGGAGGCCATGACCAAGTAAACATAATGAACCATACCATAGAGGGCCCCCAGATCTGCCTTAATATTTCCCCCGAGGAACATCAAGAGGGCATAAAGGAAATAGCCAGGAAGGCTAGGATGGAGGTGATAAATAACTTGGACCAAGAATCAAGAGATAAGTTGAAGAAATACGAGTTCCAAGTGTATACTAGACAAAAGAAACTAAACCAACCTCTCTCTACCAGCCCTGCAGTAGCCCAAACGAGGCCTCCACCCATGAACAATATCCTTCCTAAGAACCCTCCCAAGACTGAAAGAGTGGACTTAAACTTTGACTTTGAAGGGGCATTATCCAAGATGCATGTGACCATCCCCTTAAGAGAAGTCATCAAGGTACCATTTGTCAAAGAAAGATTTGATAATTTCTTCAAAGGATCAGATGGACCAATGGACCCTCCTATTATGCTACAAGCTTATCACTTTAGTGTCCAGTATGATGAACACCCACCTTTCTTCACGACCTTACTGATGAATAACAAGTGCCTTAACAACTGTATGCTGGATTCAGGGGCAAGTGCCAACATGATGTCTCTAAAGGTCCTGCAACAATTGGGCCTAAAGGTCACACGACCTTACAGGAATGCATGTGGCTTTGAGTCTAGAGCCATACCCACATATGGGGTAATTGAAAATGTGGAAGTATGCCTTAAAAGATACCCCGAGAGAGTGATCCATATGGACATTGTAGTAGCAGATGTCCCAGATGTGTGGGGGATGTTATTGTCCAGGAAATTTGCTGCAATGTTGGGAGGCATTCTAGAGATGGACCTCACCTATAACAATGTGCTTATGAACGATGGCACAATAAGTCGTCTCCCGAATGTGCCAATGACCAAAATCCATGTGCGATAAATTAGTGACCACATCAAAGCTGACAAAGAACATGAGCCAATCATAGAAGGTCTTCCTGAGTTTTCTCTTGATGATATGCCTTTTGCTACGAAGGAAGACTTTGATCAGATACAATGGTCGAAAAAAGAAGATTATCAGCAACTCCTGAACAAGTATAAAGACAAGGAAGTTGGGGTTGTCAAGTTATTAAAGAAAGGAGAAGACAATGTATTGATCCGACCATCCCAACAAGAATTTTTCACAGTAGAGTCCCACCCTCCTCCCTCTACACAGTACACCAGGGTTGTTCAAGAAACAACCAAGTTCAAGACCACATATTACAAAGAGGGGGACACAGTGTGGATGTGGGACAGAAAAAAGGGAGAGCCTACTAATGTCAAAGGAAGTGCACAGTTTTGGCTTGGACCCTTCAAAGTCGGAAGAAATTCATTCAATGATGCCTACTATTTGTCCACATTGGAAGGAAGAAGGCGCCCATTACCAGTTAGCGGGCACCTCCTCAAACCCCATCAAGGGGCAGAGACTTGACTTTACAGGCAAGTGCAGGTAAGTAGGCAGGCATTTGCATTCATTGTATATACCATCTGCATTTCATGTTAGAGTAGTTTGTATTTCCATTTGTATATATGCTTGTTTTCATTTTGTATTATATATATGAGCCAGGGGTGATATCACCACCCCAAATGATTATTAACAGTCATGTTGAAATCAAGCAGGTCACAAGTTATGTTAGAGATGTTGAGGTTCTCATGCACTCTACGATGAGCACATGTCCTCGAGTTGGAGCCAGATGTTATCCCCTAGCCTAGGGATAACTGAGGAGATTATGTCTCGAGGTCCACAGGTCCTAGACATGGAGTACTGAGAGCCAGATCGACTTGAGCATGGCCCTGGAGGGCCCATCCTTTCATTCTTCAGCGCCTCCACTTTGTCAGCAGCAGCAACATCCATCACATTGGCCTGCTCTTGCAGCAGAAATGGATGTTGCTCCGTGAGGTAATGAGTCTGGGTATCATGGTATGTGTCACTCTGATCCTCAAACCTTTGAATATGTGCATTTAATTCTTTTTTCTTCTAACGTGTGCTTAGACCTTATGCTTTTCCACTTGACCACACCTGGGGGGAATGACAGGATGCCTTAGTAAGCTGGTACCCAGAGGGTTTGAGTTTCCACTGGGGGAATTCATGAAAGGCCATCGTCCGCTCCCACTATACTTACCACTTTTCATCTTTCTCCCGCTCATCCATCCCAATACACTGGTCCAGGCATTGGGTTGGCCAAATATCTAAGGGTTGTACCTTGCCTTGTGGGAAGAAGGGGCTAAAGGCCCAGAGGGTAAAAGTAGCTGGCAAAAGAAAAAAGCCAAAAGAATGAAACCTTGAGATGCTTCGCCCAGGGATTCTCAAGAAAGTAATAAAAAGCTTCTCAGCGAGAAACAGAGGGACCCATAAAAAATAATAAATCAAGACCTAGTTGGAGGATAGGAGGTCTCATCACGATCCACCCTATTAGGTCCATGGGCATGTAGCGGTATGAAACTACCGACAGCTGGTCACCACGCCAGGGTAGTGGCTCTTGGTGGCATAGCCAAGAGAAAGAGGGTCTCATCACAAGCCAGCCTTCTCATTTCCATGAAATGCTTGTGGGTAACATTTCCACCACTGGTCACCACGCCAGGGTAGTGTCCCCTAACTAGCCTCTTGAAAGAAAAAGCAATAAGAATAAAAGATAAAAGGCATGAATGGGCTTGGAAACATTTGCATCCATGACAAGGTGCAACTCACCCTCTTTAGAGGCACCCATAGGTAAGCCATACATTTCCCTGCTATCACTGCACCCATTGCTTAGACATCCCTTACCACTTCATCCACTCAAGTGGCCTAGATTTGACTTCTCTTGGGAACATCCCACATCCAATGAGCATTAGCCCAATAGGACATCCTAGCATCCCCTCCAAACTTGGCTTGCAGATTAGCATAATGTCTTTGAGCACTTGTCCGGGTAAAAGGGTTTTCATGCACATGTTTAATAACTCGATGATTAGATGTGATTGACATTGCTATGATACCTGCAACTTATGAGCTCATGGAGGGCATATCTGTTGATGTTGTAGGGCCATACCCGATGGACAGGTACACATGGGGAGATGAATAGTTTGGACCTCCATGGGGCTAAAATCCCACCAGATGGATGCTGAGACCCCAGCCAGGGGCAAAGACAGATCAGACGATTGCACCAGAGAGAGAGGACTTTTCACCAGGCACAACTTGGTAGGCCTGAACCCAGGGGGGTTGTGCCCTTTCCACCATGATGTAGGCCTTGGAAGGCCATGATGTCACCCAGGTCACCCATGACATCAGCCAGTGTTTTGGGATGTTTTGGAGGCAATTATGTGCCAAGTGGCACATGTGGCAGGTTCCTGAGGCCCAAAGAGTCCTAACGTTTTTCTCCAGGAGGCCAACGTTGCCCAAAAAGGGCTTAATGTCACCCTAAAAGGGCATGACGTCACATTAGCAGCTTGTTTTAGCGTTTAATTATGACATTTAATGTAAAAAACTGGATATTATTTGTAACTGGCCATGTCAGCCTTTTTGACCTAATTCTGGTCATTAGTATTGTATAAATAGGGGGAAAATCCCTCCTATTTTTCATCATCTTTCACTCACACTTGTGAGGACTGAAATTTGCGCCCTCCTTAGGGTTTCTTGGCTGAAATTTTAGTCGCACTTGTTGAAGGAGGCTAATTTTGGTGTATTTTGGCAAGCTTCTTGGTGGATGTGTTCAACTAGGGATTTTCTTGATTATTCTTGATGAATGTAAGTGAATTTTCTGCAATTCTTCTTAATTGAATGGTTATGATTTTATTTATCTTGCATTTACATTCAAGATTATAAAATTGCTTGATTAAACCCTAGGACGACTAGCACATGTTATTGTCCTAGCTTCAAAAGCTTTCACCTACTAGATATTGTCAAAAGGACAATTTTCTTGAAGCATGAGCTAAGGCCTTGCCATTGCAACACCTTAATATCCATTGCTTCATCCTAGCCGATTTTGCTTCATCATTGAGTTAAAGAGGGAGGAAATATACTAAGGCCTAGGGTTACCTACACCTTAGTAGCTAGTTTCCCCTAGGGTTTGATAATTGGGGCCTTGGGTTACCAACACTCCAATCTATCATTCTCTCTTGTCTTTGACTCTCCATTATCATTTTTCTTCAACATTTGCTACTTCATTATTGACTCCATTTTCCCTAAAAGCACTAGTCTAAGTCCTCTCTTGAGCAATTGATCAACAAACCTTCAAAACCTACTCTTTGAGCAACTTGCTAACACCTTCTAACCCTAGAATAGCCTAACCTACTAACAAAATTGTTGTTGTTACTGAAGTTAGCTACAACCATTAGATGCAACATTAAAACCTCATAAAAGCAATTGTAAAGGCTGATTTATACCTTGTCTTATTTGTTTCTACCAAATGCTAGTGTTATGATTTCAATGGTTAATGATCCTTAGTCATTTTGAAGCTATTTTCAAGGCATTTAATGTGAAGTATTTCTCTATAAAGATTGTTGTTATAAATTTTCTGTTTACTTCATCATATTCAGCAAGTTTCTTTTATCAAGAAAGTCTATGGTTTTATGAAGTGCCAACTAGCAAGTGTACTTGCAAATATATATAGTTTTCTTGTTGCTTTGTTCCGGGCAAGTACACTTTGACATATTATCTCTTCATTGGTTTTAAAACCGGACTTTCTGATCAATGGTGACTTGTGAGAGGGGATCTTTATCTAGCCACTTTGACTTTGCCTTCTCAAACCCCCAGGTCACCGGGGACGTCTCCCCTGGGCCTACCACCCTAAATAAAAAGAGACATCCTATTGAGATGATAGTGATAGGATAGTCTCTTGTTACGCCAATTTGCTCTCCATTTACCTTCTCTTCTATCAAAGTACAAATTGTGCAATAACAGTCACAAATCAGTAGTTACTGTGATGAAGGGTGTCTCAAATAAAAGGGAGCACAAAACACATGTAACCGCAAAAGTTGAAGAAAAAGACCAGTCAATAGTAGTTAGCAACCCCAACACTCATAGTCTGCAGCTAGTTCTTAATAGCCCTCCACTAATAAGGACGTCCTTATTACACAAAAATGTAGATTTTTTAGGAACTAGAAGGCTGCCCAACAGGTTTGTCTTTGACCTCTTGTTCGGCTCTAAGTTTACTTTATCAAAGTTGTCCTTGCTGGTGTTTTAGGACAGCAAACAGGTCTGAAATTTCTGCCAAGAAATCTGCCTTCAAACTGATGGTTAAGTGCTCTTTTAAGGTTCCCTTGCAAGTAGTTTTAGAACTGATGTTAGAACATGCAAATACCCTAAAACAAATAACACTCCTCTAGGATCTTTACAAGCTCGTAATGTTGATATACAACTAAGCATACATGAAAAATGAACAAGTGTAATTTTTGGTCAACATGACCCTAAACAAAAAACCCTCGGAGAAAACCAGTTTGAGATATATGTATATATATGAAGTATCTCAAGCATGGAATACAACAAGGAAGTAAATACAATGGAACCTATACACTTTGCAAGCTCCTCTCAAGCTATGCAAGCAAGCTCCTTGAAGAATGCACCTAAGAAGTGCGCCCTTCCCCTTCCTTGACCAAGCTTGATGACTAGTGCGCCCTTGACCTTTCCTTTGGCTAATTGAGAAACCCTTGCACACAAATTGCCTCTTGTATGCTGCCTCAACCCTTGCAAGCTTGCACCCTCTCTCCACAAGTGCGCCCTCCACCAAGCAATAGCACCAACAAACAATAAATGAAGCCTCAAGCCTCCTTGCACCCTCCATGAATGAAAGCACCCAAGCTAGCTCCACCCAATGCTTCCATTCTCATCTCCTTGCTCCTCTCCAAACTCTCCAAGTGAACAAAACAAGAATGAATGCCTCTCTCAACCCTTGCACCCTTCTTTAGCCATTCTTAGCCAAACCGAGAGATTCATGGCCAAGATCATCTCTTGCCATCTCTAATCGATGGGTGAGATCTTCTCACAAGTATCTCACTTACAAACCCAGTTTTGGCTAAGTTTCCTAAGTTTGCCTTATGTCCTTTAATTCACCCACAAAGTGAATTAATAGTCACTTTTGCCTTAAGTGACAAAATTTCACTTTTGACTTAAAACTCCTAAGTCAAAGTGAAACTAGAACATTGTTCTAGTGCAAGTTCTAGGTTGGGCAAAGCCCAACCCAACCACAAAGAAAGTGCTACAACTTGGGAATCCTACACCCAATGTCACATCGATGTAGGTCCCACACTTCAAAGGTGATTAGGTCACTCTAGGGAGGCGATCCCAGTGACCCTAGGGGGATTGAGATGAAGATGGAGATGAATGGAAGTGAAGCCCCTAGAGGTCAAGTCTAAGTGGAGTGAAATGTGTGGAATGAAGTCTTGGGAAGGTCCAAGGGTTGCCAAGTATGTTGAGAAACCTATAAATGATGAAATACCTGCCCGAGACACAAGAAAAGACACTTTGCAATGATGTATGTTAGTTGGATCAGCAATTTAAGCTTGCTGTCCCTAATTTGCAGCAATAGATAACAATATATATCAGCAAGAAAATGGTACTATAAGCTGCTCAATAAATGCTAAAGATCAAGTAGAAAATGCAAGAGAAAGACTAGTAAATGACTAGCTAAACTCAAGATGAAAAACCAATATTCTTGTCATAAAGATAAGGTTGTTGTAAACACTTGTCTGCAAAAAATTATATCAGCCTTATTTCTGTGACATTCAATGTATTACAGAAAGAAAATCAACCACTGAAATCCCCTCAAACTTTGCCAAAATGTTTGTTGGACCAAGGAGAAAAGGTGTGCAAACTTTGAGCAAAATCCAATGGTTGATAAGAGAGTTATTCAAGCAAATGAGTTAGAGTTTCTGCAGCCCTAATGGTTGATGATGTAATTTTGTAACAGCAGCAAGTAGTGGGAGAGAGGGGATGTCCTAGTAGGGGAAGACTCCTCTCAATGAGGCCAACCAACTTCAAGCAAGAAACCTTTCAAAAGATCAAAATTTGTGTTTCCCAAAGCAATGATTTTATATCTCCAATGCAAAAAAGTATGACCAGTGCCTTTACTATTGGGTTAATGGAGTCAAATAAACAAAGAGCTAAAGAAGCTACCTCCTTGGGGGTGTAAGCCCTTTTACTCCCAAGGCAAGTTTCTCTAACTAGGGTTTAGGCTAAGAGGGTGTATGCCCTTATACTTCTCTTAGCAAACCCTTGTATAATCAATGAGATGAAGCATAAAATGATGAAGACTATGGTGGGGGTGTATGCCCTTATACTTCCCACCTAGATCCTAGCATAGCAATACTTGAATTGAAAAAATGATAGCATAATAGTAAAAGACCATATCAAGATCAAGAAAAATGCCAAGATAATCCACCATAAGAGCTAGAAAACATCATCCAAGGCTAGCGCCTCACTCCTCCATCAACCATTCATCAATATAGCCATAAACAAGTGCCCAAGAGACAAAAAGAGCCAAGTGTAGCAAAAATTTCAAACCAAGTCCTCTCACAATGAGGGAGAGTTCTATTAAAAATGAGATCTTATGATCTCTATTTATAAAAAATGTAGCTAACATAGTTTGTCCACATAGTTTAGGGTAAAACACAAGATTAGGGATTAACAACCCTAATCTTGCCCCTTTTTACAAAATAATACTAAACAATTCCTTTAAAATTTCGCTTTTGCACAAATAAAACCCTAATTTAAAAGGACGTCACCCCTTTAGGGGACGTTTTGCCACTTTAACGAAGTCGTTGGTGTTGGAGAAGCATGGGTAGGCCTCCAAAGGCCACATGTCAAGCATCTAAGCACTCTCATCATGGTGAAGACCCTCTTCTCCTCAAAACATCCATGTGTCAAAAGAATGGCACCTCACCACCATGCCCTAGCCCCAAAAGCATGACGTCAAGCTCAAAGATAGGATGTTTTGCCCCTCCTGGGCAAATTGTTTGGCAAGTGAGGGCTGGGCTATGTCGTCCAAGTCATCATCAAGGCCTTCCAAGTATGATCTCTCTCATCCAAAATGCAGGCCCCTGACATCCAACCTGTGGGCTTGTATCCCCATGGAAGCCCAAGCTAGGCTTGTTCTCCCAAAATTGTCCACCAACTAGGTCCTGCAAAGACAAATGAGCACACCCTCCAAGGATCTCAAGTCATAACATCATGATAAGTGAATCCAATCAATAAATAATCCATCCAAGCATGTGCATCAAAGATCACTATATCAAACAATTAACAACTCAAAGACACTATGCGACTTGTCAAGCTTGAATATGGGAGGGTTAACGAGGTGTCCTATTGGGTAGATCTTGCCCTAGGTCAAGGAGAGTTTCCAAGAGATCTCTTTCTAAGCCATGTAAAGTGGATGAAGTGGTTGGGGTCAAGACTCAATGGGAATAGGGCTCGTGACATATAAGGGGTCATAGTGTCTCATTCATGGGTGCCTTTGTAGAGGGTGTGTGGTACCTTCATCCGCAATGCACTTTTTCCAAGCCCATCAATTGCCTTTTATCTTTCTTTCTTTATTTTCTTTCAATATAGCATACGGAGAGGTTGAAGGTCACTACCCTTGTGTGGTGACCAGATGATGGCAATGTCACCCATAAACACCTAATGGAAATGAGAAGGTTGTCTCGTGATGAGACCCCCTTTCTCTCAGCCATGCAATTGAGAGCCATTACCCTGGTTTGGTGACCAGATGATGGCAATTTCATACCACTAGATATTCATGGATGTGATAGGTCGGCTCATGATGAAACCCCCTATCCTTCAACTAACCTTTTAAGCATTCTTTATTATATTGCGGGTTCCTTTTATTCAAAGATAAGTGTTTCAATGCTTTCTTGGGTGATCCCTGGGCGAAGCATCTAAAAGGTTTATACAAGGCTTTTATCTTTTACCCAACATCAACCCCTATGGGCCTTTAGCCCCTTCTTCCCATAGAATGAGGGACAACTCCTTCTTGGGTCAATACACCCTAAAATCCCAAGAGATAAGGAAATGGAGGGGAATAATGATGGAAAGTGGCAAGTATGGTCGAGAATGGTATGATGGCTCATTAAGGAAGTTCCTAGTAGCAAACCCATCCCCAAGGAAAACCACTTACTAGGGCACAATGTCAACCGCCAAGGTGAAGCAAGGCAAAAGGCATAATGTCCAAGCATATATCATGAAATCTAGATCAATCTGAGATACAACATAATCAAATGGCTTAAATATTGAAATGATACTCACCATAATACTGACTTGTACCTCATGGAGCAAGGCCCACTGCCTTCCGGAAGCCAGCTGGTATGGTGGATGCCATCTGCAAAACTGTGACCATTTGTGGTGGTGAGTGGGTTTTCCATCTGTGCAAAAGGGTACTGCTAGTCATGTAGTCTCTCAACACTCCATATTTGCAACCTAAGGGCCTAGAGACATAATCTCCTTAGTTATCCACAAAATGGGGATAACAAACATAAAGGTAAAGTACAAAGGTCAAATCATTTCCCTCTTGTGGTTAGAGAGACACAACCACAAGGGGACCACTTCCCAAGGTACACCAAAACTCAACAAAAAAGACATCCTAATTACAAAAAATTGCCTAATTAAGAACTATTCAGATGTATTTTCTATTATGGTAATATGGGAAACTTGGTTAGAGTTGTTGAATCTTGTAGCAAACTTTCCTCCAGTGGCTGGAATCCAGAAATACAGAAAGTTAGAATCCCCATTGATCTTGAACTTTGATCACATTTTTGATGATCTTAGTCAATTCAGAATTGGACAAAACCCTTAAGGACATTGTTCCACCATGCATGGGCCTTGGATCATGGCAGAACTTTGCTAATGCTTGAAATTTCTGTTGGACTTCTATTAGATTTGTTGTCGGAAAGAGGGTATGTTTGCTACAAGATTAGCCTACTCCAACTTGGTCTCCCAGGTTGTAGTCACATGTTTCCAGCTTCCCACAAGACCTCATCCATATCCTTACAATCTAGGAAGGATCAAGATCAACAAACATCCAATGTGAGTGATCAAGTCTAGAACATTACTTTTTCCAATGAACGCTTCATTGCCATGGATTAAAGGTGGAGTGTAATTGATAAGTGCACACACATGGAAAATCTAGAGGGCAAGATGACATGAGCATAGCCACAAGTTCTTGGCACATAGTTTCATGCATACCAAGGAGTGCCCATCCTTTGCACTAGCCTCCTCCATCCAAACCACTTTAGTTCCCTGCACCCTGTAGAGGTGCCCACCGGCCCAACACTGGGGTATGGAGCACCCCCCACGAGGTCCAAGGGGCACTGCCCTTAGCAGGAGTAAGCTAATATTGTAGCACATGGATCCTCTTTCTGGTCACAAATTTCATAAGAATCTGATATACATGCCAGGCATGATCAAAATTTCACCATGATCCAAGTTTCTTGCATGGTGGAAAGATTCCCTTGGGAATTTTGGTCAATTCTAAATTGAACCAGATCATTGAAATTTGATCATAGTTCAGGACAGATGGGAACATTGAATTATTGTATTGCCATATTTCAACGACTAGAGGTATGCATCTACAAGATTAGATGGCTCTTCCTAGCAACCTCCCGTCACTGCTAATGGGCTGGGTCATGAGGGTTAAGGGGTCAGTGCCCTATGCCAGTAAGACTTGTACAACATTCTATGCACTGAATTTTTGTTGCAACTGCAAAGTTCCAACTTGCACACTTCCACAATGTATGTGCAACCTATACACACATACTTCAACATGTTGTGCAAGTGTGCTCACAACCTGGGATGCAAACTATTGCTAGGATTATTATGGAAGCTCAACCAATGCACCTACAACACATGCAAATTGCACCAACACACTTGTGCCAATAGTAGCATGTGGCATGTCGGGAATATGAATAATCACTCCACCTTCAATGGAAACACTGAAGTGCCTTCAACAATTAAACATAGAATTTTGTAACTAAAATGTAATTTTATATATACAATGTACTATACAAAGGATAAGATAGCAGCAAGGCATCTTTTTTTTTCACATTCACACTTACACTCACAAAAGAATGTAAAAATCATTTCATAGTAATACAAACATTGTTTTAGTGTAATTTTCTTTGGTTATATTTCGTTCGATATTTTGCTTCATTTTTGTTCATGCTTCCACACCTACAACTTATCCAATGCCATATTGTTTAAGTTGTTCTTTGATTTGCGTCATGGAATTAGTTCATAAGAAGGTAGACACAGGAAGTTGATGCAATTGTACATATACTATACAAGCTTCATTACATGTCAATAAAAATAAAGTACAAAACAATGAGAAGAGAATGCTAAATCAGCAAGCAATACATGTATGGCAGGTCATCTCAAGTATAAAGCTAAGAGCTCAAATTTGTTTGTATAAAACTAAAAGCTAGAATAAATCTTTTGACGACAAGACATTCCTCCTTCCTTGGAGGAAATTTTCCGCCATTTCTATTGAACCAGTGGCACACACCCTTTCCAATAAAGTACAAATTAGTCTTTTGGCTATGTGTTGGGGTCTTGGTATGGACCCATATGTCTTCTAGTAGTGGGATTGAAAGAACATCCTTTGAAAGTGTCATGCTCGAACCATGGATAAAACACTTTGTGAAGCTAAAGAGGTTCAAAATGGGAAGAACAATAGATGTCCTTTCTATGTAAGAACAAAACACATAATGCTTTGTTGTGGGTCATGAAGTTGAAGAACTAGTGCAGAGTATATTGCTTCAATGCTCTTCTTTTGAAGTGAAAAATATAATATTTTGGAAGTTGATATATGAACTACACAAAGATTTTGATATCATAAGGAGTGGAGAAATTTTATTTTCATTATAGTTGATAGGTGCAGATGCAAGGAATTGAATGAAGTCTTTGTCCAAAGTAAGGTAGGATAGTCGATGACCTAGAATGTTGCTTGGTATTAAAAGTGCTCCTCCTTGCTTAAGTGTGGAATTTTGGTGTGAGAAATCCCCTCGAGATGTTTGGAAAACTGTTAAAGAAGTAACAAGTTGGGACACCATCCCCAAATGGATGAAAGGAGAGATATCCATTTGAGGTGAAAGGAACTAAAAAGGTGGTGTGGAGACAACTTTTAAGTGAGATCCCAATACTAAAGAATCACTATGAAGTGGCTCTGGAATAGTTTATTGTTTCAACTATCTGGATAACTCATGAAATATCCAATGACGAACAATTATGAGACACTAGTAGCACTATCAAGGCCCATGTTGGCACAGGGGCAGACCCAGGGTTCAACTCTAGCAGCGCACCAACAAGCCCTAACTATTGGCCCTTTCGGCAACACCTATGGAGCAGATGCAGTCTAACCCGAAGTAGCAATAGGGGGTTGCGGGACATAGGTGTCTACAACCAGAGGAAATGCAAGTGGGATCAAAACAACAACACATGGAGATCTAGTTATTCTTTACCAACTTAAGTCTACTTCACACAGTTATATCCCAAATCTAGCACAATAATGCAACAACAGAATAACAGAAAGTAAAGAACACAGCATCAACCACAGAGGATAACAAGATATACATGGTTCACCCTCTCCCTAGGGCTACGTCCACAGAACTGTGTTCTTGATATTATATGAAAACATACAGTTCTATCTGCGCACTTTACTTGTAGATCTCTCTCTCTTTCTCTTCTCTTCTCCCCTCCCTATGCACCCAGTTGTAGGGTTGATCTTTGCACCCAACTGAAGATCTTACAATACGAGAGTATTCTCACAACACAATATTCTCCTCACGCAACAACAATAATCACTCTCTTAACCCACAATAACGAACTCGGAACGAATCAATCCCAGGTCCTCTAGACCTTTATTTATACATTACATGACAAACGTCTAGGTGTCAAAACCCTAGATCCCAAAACCCTAGGTCAACTTGACCTGCGTTTTCAGGGCTTCGCCAGCTTGTCTTTCCTTCTTTCCCACGTAGTGCTCCAAAGCATCCGTTGGTGGCTTTTTCCGCTTGCTGAGTTGTCCACGATCCATTTTTCTTGCTAATCTGTCTTCCTCGATCTTCTCATTCAACGGCTCGTTTCCCCTTACTTCACTCCGTCTTTTCTACTTCTTTGACCACTTCGACCCATTCTCAGTCACTGTGCCTTCCACGTAGTTTGTATTTCGCCTTTCTTCCTGAATCTTTGCTTTCTTCCATAACCAAGGGCCAACAACCCATGATTGAGATTTTTGTAATTTCATTTGCTCATGATACTTCTCAGGCTTGCATTTGCAATACCATTGTTCTTTGAGGAAGTAAAGTCAACAAAAACAGAAGTCACAAGTATAGGGCTTTTATTAGGAACAAATGTGTTGGCACAGGGGCATACTCAGGGTTCAACGCTCAAGAGCGCACCAACAAAACCCTAACTACTGGCCCTTTTGGCAATACCTGCGAAGCAGATGAAGTCTCACCCAAGGTAGAGGCAAGGGTGGTTGCAGGACTCAGATGTCTGCAACCTTAGCTGGGACACAAATCTGTGATTACAACACCTTTACAGAGCACTTAGCAGTTACAGTTCACCAGTATTTAACCAATATCTACTCCGCAGTAAAAACCCTAATCACAGAGCATCGCAGTATTCACACAGATCTAATATATTCAAGCACTAAGCACATCAACATAGATTAGATCTAGCATTCATTCACATTATTCAACACTAAGCTATCATATTAGATTCTTCTAAGCATATAACAGTGCACTAAGCATTTAATCACATAAACAAGAGAACAACCATAAAGCACAAAGCAACCACAACACAAGATATACGTGGTTCACCCCCAGCCGGGGGCTACGTCCACCAACTCTTCTTCTTCTTTATTATCTTTTGTCAATCTTCTACATGCACAGAGCCACAAGATCCTACTCCGCATAGGACAGGAGATCTGTGCGCACCTCGCCAGATCCTCCTTCCCCGAGCTAGGTTACTACACAAAGCTTCTACTGAATCTCTTACAGTCACTTGCACTTAGCCTTGCAAGTCTCACACATCATGCACAGAGCATATACAACTATCACTTGCACTTAGCACTTAGCAAGGTACCAAAAGACCTTCTCCTTTCTTACCTCGCATAGACTTCTATTTATACATTGCAAAAAGGACCTAAACATGGGTAAACCCATGGGTCGACATTCCCATACCCGTTGCATAGCCCAAAACCCAAAAAGCCCAAAAAAGGGGTCGAGATCCCGCGATCTCTCCTTTGACTTGCAATCTTCCTTCGACAACCTGTCGAAGTCCCAAAAGTAGGTCAAACATGACCAAGGATCCTCAAAACTTGGTCAAGGGCCAACAGGCCCCCAACACTCACCTGTGATTCGTCCCGAGTCACTTTGATCTGTGTAGCTCTGCTTCAAAAGCCTCGAGCTTAGCTCGAGCTGCTTCGACTTGTTGCTGCGCCAAGGCCTCCTGCTCGGCGAACTCTTGGATAACTGCTTCGTTGACATGTCCCTCCAAACGTTGTTCAGTTGCAGTGACGACTTGCTCCAGTTCTGCTCCTCGGCCTTCAATCTCCGCAAACAGTTGGCAAGCCTCGTCCTGTATTGGTTGGAGCCTCTGATTCACTTCCATGACTTTGCTCTGAATGGTGTGGACTTGTTGTTGAGCAGTCGTTGTTCTTGGGATCGCTTCATCCTTTAAACAGCAGACAGGGGCTTCAACTGAGCCTGTATTGTTTCTTCTTGCTGCTTTGCCTCTTGGAGATGTGACTCTAGTGCCTTCAATTCAGGATCCTCAGTGAGTCGCTCATAAGTCTGGGCACTACGATCACTTAGCAGTTTACATTCCATGGTGAGGGCCTTGATTCTCTCAACTACACTTCGAGCAGTTGCTTCTCTTTGATCTCGTACATCCTGCAGAGTGTTGGGCATTGTTCGTAGCTCCAGATCTGCGATTCTCTACTGAAGCTGTTGGATAGCTTCCGCAAGCTACACTACTTGATGCTCTACTAGTTCTTCCGCTTTTTTCTCTAAGCCTATCACAGAGCAAAGTGCTCTGCTGACTACTTCTTTGACTCCGAGATGCTCTGCAAGCAATTGCTCTTTCTCTTGTTGCATTCGTGCTTTCTCTTCTTCAAACTTTGTTTGGAGAGCAACCTTCTCCTGCTGTGCAACTCGGCGTTGCTCTAGGACTACTATTTGCACTTGCTTTAGGGCCTTTGTGGCATGTTCTGTTTCTTCCTGTGCGCGACGAAGGTGAGCTTCAAACGCATCAGCTAGTCTGCGGAGTTGGGTAGGCTCATCTCCCAACTCTGGTGCTTCTGATGGCGGGGGCGCAGTGGATATTGCACAGCTGGATTGAAGGACCTGCTGTACCCTTCTGAGTTCAACCTCGATTATGTCATACATCTCTTCTTGCTTGGCTTCGTGTTTCTGCAAGATGTCCTGCGAGGCATCTGCTACAACGACGATGATGAAGTCGAAGTCATCGACTGTGAGCACGGTTCGCATCGCGGTTTTTCTCTTAACTTCTTCCGTGAGGTAGGTTTCGTGGGGGAAACCTTTCTTTTCTTCGAGGGATCAGCCTCATCAACAGGATCCGTAGGCGGTGTTACTTCGCCTTGCTTCTGTTGATCTTCTTTGCCATTGGTCTCTTCTCTATCTACTTCGTCATCACCTCCTCATCCAGGTGATACTGAAGCAGTTTCATCTAATGTGATGCTCAGGTGTTGTACTTCTTCGGTCTTCTTCCTTCTATTGGTTTCAGGTGTGTCGTGTTCCTTGTGAGTGGCCTCCGAGCTGCCAATTAGTTCAGGATTAGACATTTTTGCAGGGTCAGCAGGGATAAGGAGCTCTTCAGACCAATCCTTGGTTATCTCCTCGATGTCCTCCTCTGTGAGCTTATAGTATGACTGGAGCTCCTCCTTATGCTCGTTTGCTTGCGCAGTGATATAAATGAAGTGTCGATCTGCACGGAACTTCATGAGAGGTCTGAACCGGTGCAGGGTGTTTGGCATCATGCGAGGGATAGCTTCGATGGCCCTCTTCAACTGCACGTAGTATGTATGGAGTACTGCGTTCGATTGCCACTGTTTTCCCATATCGCTCGAGTACCAGAGCGTGGTGAACTTCACAGCGAGTGGTTCAAATGGCTCAATGTCCGGGAAGCTCGCACCTTTCGGCATCTCCCAAGCAGTAAACGCTATGAGGATCAGGAACCAGCTAAAGTGGAACTCATAGCCTTGATCCTGAGCTTCGCGGAAATCCAATTGTAGCTGGTTGACTAAGTACTTCGCCCAGTTCATCTGGAGTCCTTCTACACATTTCCCGGCAAGGTCAACAACGAATCCTGTGACCTGTGTAGGTCTATTCTTTTTCACGAGCTTTCCTGCGATCAATTGGCAGGCCAGACACACTGCGCCATTCTGGATGGAAGCTACCTTATAGCCTCGCGTCCCCTTTTCTACATCGCCATATGTGTCTTTGATCCTCTATGCCAGTGCGCGATCTATAGCCTTCCCTTGGTAGAAGTCTTGTGGGTCGGGTCCCTGCATGCTCAATCCGGTGATCCTATCGATCAACGTCGGATCGACTGTGATGCGTCTATCTAGCCATAGATATTCGCCATGGTAACATGATAGCAGGAGCTTAACACACGCATTAACCGCCTGGTGCCTTCCAAAGTGTGAAATCTTGATCATGTTATCCCCGATATCTAGGGATAACTAGGAGATCATGTCTCGAGGCCCACATCGTCCTAGACATGGAGTACCGAGAGCAGGAGCGACCTGAGCATGGTCCTGGAGGACCCATCTTCTTCTTCTCAGCCAGCTTTGTCCTGTCAGCAGTACCAGCCTCCATCACTACCGACATGGGATTGCATCGGAGAA
>ML776838.1:841944-876422 GCA_009831015.1 Picea engelmannii
AAGAGCATCCACCGCTTTCAAGAAAACTGGTCCATTCAAGGAAGACACCATGAAGTTGATGAGTGGATGGCGTGATGCATCTGTCCATCCATCTGAAACGATACTAACACCAGATGAGGGCCAAGTTGCTTTAATAGGCTCTATCATTTTCTCCACCTGCCTCTTTGCCTTAACCAACAATGTGGTTCTTAGCCTCTCTGAACCAGGAGGCATGTACCTTGCTGGAGCCCCTTGAGTTAGACATCGACACATCTCAATAAACAAAGGAGACCGTGCAACATTAAATGAGATGAAGTTGAGATAGAAAAAAAACCCAATGGTAAGATCCAACTCATATCGCCTCTCTTGCTGAAATATCTTGTCCATTGGACCCATTGCATGCCTCTTTCTTGTTGTTGCACTCCCACCCCCAATCGGGTGTTTGCTAGATGGGTTCCTCAAGAATGGAAGAGGATCCTCATTCTTGGTTTTCCTAGATGCCGCTGCCACAATCTCCTTGCCAACATTGGCCTCTCTTTCGAGTTCTCTTCGTTTGGATGCACCCACTTCTTGACATGCTCCAATTCCACAAGGTGTGCCCAACAAATGGCCCTTTACTCGAAAGTAGGTGCTTGTAAATTGAGTTTTGCAAAAACTACTTGTCCAAAGAATATTACCTCCCCCCTTTAACTTGGACCCGGGCCCTTGATGTCTTGTGACATACTTCCACAATGGATACTTTGATTCTTGAACTTGCTGCCTTGCTAAAACACCATGATTTTCAGCCTCTGAACTTGTTGTTGTAGCCCCACTTCTAGCAGATGGAACATTAGCTGACCCTGTTGAAAATGAAGGAGGAGGGACAACATTAGTGGGAAAATCCCTTCCTTTCTTTTTCCCTCTTCCAGCTACCCTTGATGATTGAACCATGACTGTTGTAGCAAAGTTATTGGACTGCTGCTGTAGAAAAAATATTGAAGAATGGTGGACAAATCCACTTGCTTGGCACTTGGAATCCCTTCTCACACTCTACCAAAGCCTTTGCTGCTCTCTAACCTTTCTTGCTGCTCCAACCTGTTTGCAAAATGAGAGAAAAACAACTTAAAAATCGTTTTTGAGGGCCCGCGGACTTCCTTTCTGCGGGACACGTATTAGAATTTTGGGACACGTTTTTAGTTGGTGTCGGGCACGTTTTATGTACGTGTCATGTGTGCATGACACGAACTTTACACGTATTGGACACATGTCACAGTGAATCGTGTCGGATTCATTGGACACGCGACACGGAGGGGGGTAGGGACGAATCCGATTACATAGCTTGACAACATTTTAGTCTCTTAAATTGTATTGAATGACCCTAAAAGGATCAAGTCTTGGGTAGAGGTAGGTGGGGATTCTAATGATCTTCCAATCTTACTCCAAATTGAGAAGGGAGATAGTAAACCCTCTAGCTCTTTCAAATTTAACTCCCAGTAGTTAGAGTACGAGGAGTTCAAAAATTTGGTTAAGGAGAAATGGGTTGTTTATAATGATTATCTTATGGAGTTTCCTAGCCTTTAGTTTGCAGCAAATCTAACAAGGTAAAGAGTGCAACATCAAACTGGGCTCATTTCAAGATAAGTAGACTCTTATTTTAGTGGAAGAACAAATAGTTGACATATAAGAACATGATTTTGGAGGCAGGTTTGATGATCTTGCTAGGAACAATTTAAAAGAATTGAAGTAATCTAGGAGGAAACTTCTAGATGAAAAGGAAGCCCAATGAAAATTAAAGAGCAGAGCTCTATGGTTGGCTAATGGAGACAAAAACACTAAATATTTCCATAATTATGCTAAACATAGAAAAAACATCAATACCATATGGGAAATGAAGAAGGAAGATGGCAGTATAGCTAGGACTTTCAAGGACATAGCAGGCATTTGGGTTTCTCACTTCAAAGATTTATATAAAGATATGGATAGGGTTAATATCAGTGTTCCACGTGGATGCGTCCCCCAAGGTGGGGTGCACGCCCCCCATGTTTCCCACGCACCCGGGACAAGGGTGCTCCTGGGGAAATGTTTCCCCATGTCCCTTGTAATGATCCCAAGCCATTATGCCAGGATCATCACGGTTTTGGGTGTCTTTTTAAAACTTTTACTGGTTGTGGTATTTCGTCAAACACTTTGTTGATCTATTGTTTAGATGTGTTTACTTGCAGGATAGCCTCTTGATTTCGGCCTTAGGGTTTACTGATGTGTTATCTATGTGTGTTGTAGCAATAAACAAGAAGATATAACCATGGAACATACCTCAACCATATGCAATAGGATAGACAAGCCAAAATATCTCAAATATGATTTTATTCATGCAATAGAGGAACCTGCTACAATGAAGATGCCGATCTGGAATACTCAACAGATGGCTCCAAGATAGAAGTATGAGCTGCTACAAAAAGCTCTTTGACAATACAAAATAAGCCTCCAAAGGTTGGATACACAATGAAGACTGAATACAAGTGGATCCGGGTCGTACGAATGCTAAACCCCCAAGCTGGAAGGTGCCACGCCCTGCTGGATAGCTGAAGCTCCTCAACAATTCAGCCCTGCTGTCAAAAGTGCCCAATCACCTCAAGAAATATGCCAAATAGTAGATCGGATGATGGAAAGAACAACCCAGGTGTCTGAATCTCCAAGATCCCTCTCAAACCCTATGGATCTTAACCTCCTCCACTGAATGGTGCGCCCCCCTAGATGCCTGAAACCCTAGATAAATCGGCCTCCCTCCTAGGGACCTCCAATGGCTCTACAAACTGACTAGAATGATAGATCGGGACGCTGTAGTGAAAACCCAAGTGCTCAAATCACCAAAATACCTGCTAGACCCTTGGATCTAGCTATCCTCCAAATAATGGTGCGCCCTCCTCTTGGGAAATCGTCCCACTCTCAATACAAATAAACCTGCCACTGAAATGCCTCCGGAAACCACCAAGAATGATGCTAAGACACCTGCAAGGAAAACCCAATACCTAGAATCCTCAAAATCACTTCTCCTCAGCTAGGACAAATCCTCCCTCAATGGATGGTGCACCCCTCTTGCTTGAAACCCTAACTGATGCGCCCTCTCTCTCTCTGCCCCTGCAACTAATGTAGAATCCTCCTATAACCGAGTAGATATGGAACTAGAATGGTGTGGGAGAGTATTGCATCTCCGAGACCAAGCTTGGGACAAGCTAGGTGGAATCTTTCACCACTGAATCATCCTCTAGGGTTTGTTAAGTCAAAACCCTCAAAACCCCCAATGCTGGGCTCACTAGCTAAAAGCCAGAAATCCAAATGATAAACATACATGAATGAATGAGTAGAGGCCCTTGCCTTTCCTTTATACTTTTTGGCTCACCTTGTCCCTCCAAAGTGACTTTAATTTTATTAATATTTAATTAATTAATTAACCTTTTTACCTCTAAAAAGCTCCTTATCTCTCCTTGTGGCTTCCCTGGCCACTGAAAGTCACTTCTCACCATCCCATCCTGTAGTGTTGCTTCTCCCGATTCCAATGAGCTATTACACTGAGAGGTTCCTCCAAGTAATGTGCCCAAAATGACCTCTTCAGTGAATTTAATTGACTTATAGCCCAAAATAGTCAAAATCATGGAAATCGTCGGAATGCAATGGAACCAAAGCCAACCTGTGTGGAATTGCTCATAATGATGAAATATGATGAGCAATGCAAGTTGGACCCCATAATGCCTCCCAATAACCCCTGTACTCACTATAACATCCATCTGGCTACTCTGGTCATCATAAACCTCTGCACTGTGATGATGTCCCAAAGTGGGGACATTACAGTCCTCTCTGCTAGAAAATTGTTTGTCCTCAAGCAATAACCAAATCCACTCAAATAAAATACCAGGATCCCATGTCCACCTGTGGGATACACAGTAGAACCCATCCAAGGATGAACACTCATACACTCTGCCCCCTAGGTCCCATGTCAAGTCATGAACTGCTAGCCCCTGGGAAGTATAACCTTGAAATATACCAACTCCGGGAGTCTCCTGCATATGACACATGGCCTCATCTCGGAATGAATCCATCCTCCAAGTCTCTACCAAAATCCATACGGCCTCCAACAACTGCTCATGCTGATGTCCAAATGAGGTGTTGCAAGACCTCCGTGAGACACCCGCAAGCGATGCGTTCCTCTCAACACTGAAGCTCAATGGAAAGTTAGAATAACTTTCCCCTACAATGGTCCACTCTCCCCTGTCAGCCAGTGAAATGCTCAATCCTGCAATCCCTGGGTCCCATGCTAACCTCTGTCAAAGATCACCTTGTTGGCCCTACACTACTTTGACCATGACTGCCTGCCCCCTGCATACATCCTGGATCCTCCTCTCCTGGGTCCTCCAGCTGAAATACCTGTGACCATTAGACCTGATGTCCAGAAACTGTATCAATAAAGACACCTCTGTAGAAGAAGTACCTGTCCAAACATCTCCATGCCCTATCATGATGATCAAGAGGAAGAAAAGGTCTCGCCCCATAGGACAAGTACCTGCAGACCCACTCCAAACCAACCCAAGCTGGAGTGTGTGGCTCTCTGGCGCAACCTAGGTCGTCATGTAGTGAAACATCCTGCTAACCAAGTGAACTCCCGGATCCCATGGCAAACTTGGAAGTTCATCACTTCCAGTCTCCGCTAGCTGCTCTTGTGTCGGACTGATCACTGTCGGAAGCTCTCTATGCTCATCTGTCGTCACCTGGTCTATGATGCTCACCATCACGCACCAAGTCTCAATTGTCTATCTAACACGATCCACCTTTGACCTGTTGTATGCCGTAAAAGTACTCCTGTCATGTAGTCTCGGCCTACTCACTCTCCATGCCCTCAGCCACAGCTTATCCCTCCTCATGCTGCTGTCTATGATAAAAGTGTCAGGACAGGCTAATAGAAACATCTCCAGCTGACTGTAGGACTGGAAGGTGTCACATGCTTTGGTCAATCCCAAGGATTCGACCAGAAGCTCGTCTATCAGTATCCATGATAGATGCTCTCCTGTGGTCATCACCGAATCCCAACCATCCAGTACAACCGGAAGTAACCCCTCCGACTGCTAGTCAACCAACCTCCATCTCTCATCTCCCATGCAACTGCTGAAATGGTGAAGGTGATCTCCCACAACTATGTGCTACTGCAGAGGAGTGACATCTACATACTCCCCTAAGTGTGTCTCCTCCCTACAAGGCACTATACCCCTCTGAATGCCACCATACATCTCGGCATGACTCTGTGAACTATCTCTCATCATTGTATGCTCCAACATACCCATGTCGTCTCCTGCAGACTCATGCTGCATCATAGATCTGGGGTGTACTGCTGGGTCAACCTCTACATGGAGGTCAACTGTTCTCGGAACACAAATGGAAGTGTCCTCCATCAACTAGTGCTCCTCTGCTAGACCACCAACATCCTCTAGCCATGTGACCGAAGGATATATCCGAGTGTCCACCAAGGTAGATGAAGTGGATCTCTGACGGATCTCCTCAAGAAGCTCCTCTGATCTGGACTCTGATTCTTGAAGGGTTGTCTGTGTGCCTCTCAAGAATCCTCGAGTGCTCTCCAACTCCTGAATGAGTCGATCCATCTCCAACTCCTGCTCCCTCAGAGCCTCATGATACATATCACCAATCCTCAATAAGTAGTCTCTGTCAGTGAACAACTGCTGGTGATCGGTCCCTATCATAGATACTCTCTCCTTGAGAGTATGAAAATCTCCCATGGAAAATCCCTCACTGAACTACCATGTGCTAATGATGCTCTCCAACAGTAATCTGCCATCACTGCATGCAGGTCATCAATACATCTAGTGGTTGCCATGATCATAGCCTCACTATCTCTCAACTGTGTTGCTAAGTGGTGCGACCCCTGATCATAGTCATGCTGAGGTGCCACCTCAGACCCCTCACTGCCACTGTCAGTCCTGCTAATGTCAACTCTGGAATCCCCAAAAGCACCCTCTGCATAAGATAACGTGTCGAACTGTCCATTGTCTACTGTGTTGTTGGGTACTCCTGTCTGCCACTGCATCCCATCACTAGATGCTATCTCCCCTTGGATCACATTGTATCCTGTATGGGCAGCCGTATCCTCTTGTGCACTCAACCTGCTACTATCATCTGCGCCTGGATCCCATATAAATGTATCCAAACACGTGCTATGGTCATCCTGACTGCTAAAGAGTGCATCCTCATCCATGCAGGCCGATCCTGGAAGTAAGTGCTCCATCAACCTGTCAGCCTCCACCAATTGCTCGATCAATGGAGTCTCCAAAATCTGTGACTCAATCTCCCCATGCTGATCCGTATGTGTAGGGTCAACTGTTTGTACGTCCTATACCTCCTCCTGGATCTCTGGGTCTACATGTCCATGGTGTGCAACCCTCACACTAGGCTCATCCATCACATCTGACGTGCCATTGATCTCCTCATGTGACGTGGCTATCATGGGTGTCTGAAAGGGTGACAAATGTGTCACGGCCCTCATAGGGAGCTCATCAACTCTAGGTGCTAACACGTGTGAATCCTCACTAGTGTCACCACTCTGTTGAGGTGCAAGGTCATCAACACCATGTGATATGTCTGCTGAAGTACTGGTGCTATCATCTTGTTCCCCTGACTGTCTATCTCCTACACAAGGGTCACTATCCTCCTCAAGCGTGTTAGAATCATAAGCCTTTGTGCAAGAGTCACTATCACTAGCCTCTGTGCAAGAGTCACTATCATCATCGGACTGCTCCAAATCCTCATCATGACTGTCATAGTGCACCTCAATGATATGCTTCTTACCCTTACCCCTACACCTATGATCTGGTTCCCAAGGCACCTTGCAACTATAGCAAAGTTGTGTGCTCCTAATGGGTGTGGGGTTTCTCTGTGCTTCCCTCCATCTAGCTGCTCTGGCTCGGTTTCCCTCTACTATGCTAGTCCAATATGTCACCTCATCTTCGCTCCAACTGGGGTTTTTCATGGATATAAACTTTTGGAGCGTTATTAGAGGCCCAAGTCTCTCACAAAGTGCATGATATTCCCTTTCACAACTCACAGCTTCTCTAACAAAATCTATAGACCCCATCTTTCCTTATGGAAGATCCCTCAGGCTAGCAGGAGTCTAAGCTCTGATACCACTGTAATGATCCCAAGCCATTATGCCAGGATCATCACGGTTTTGGGTGTCTTTTTAAAACTTTTACTGGTTGTGGTATTTCGTCAAACACTTTGCTGATCTATTGTTTAGATGTGTTTACTTGCAAGATGGCCTCTTGATTTCAGCCTTAGGGTTTACTGATGTGTTATCTATGTGTGTTGCAGCAATAAACAAGAAGATATAAACATGGAACATACCTCAACCATATGCAATAGGATAGACAAGCCAAAACATCTCAAATATTATTTTATTCATGCAATAGATGAACCTGCTACAATGAAGATGTCGATCTGGAATACTCAATAGATGGCTCCAAGATAGAAGTATGAGTAGCTACAAAAAGCTCTCCGACAATACAAAATAAGCCTCCAAAGGTTGGATACACAATGAAGACTAAATACAAGTGGATCTAGGTCGTACGAATGCTAAACCCCCAAGCTGGAAGGTGCCACGCCCTGCTGGATAGCTGAAGCTCCTCAACAATTCGGCCCTGCTGTCAAAAGTGCCCAATCACCTCAAGAAATATGCCAAATAGTAGATCGGATGATGGCAAGAACAACCCAGGTGTCTAAATCTTTAAGATCCCTCTCAAACCCTATGGATTTGAACCTCCTCCATTGAATGGTGCGCCCCCCTAAATGCCTGAAACCCTAGATAAATCGGCCTCCCTCCTAGGGACCTCCAATGGCTCTACAAACCGACTAGAATGATAGATCGGGACGCTGCAATGAAAACCCAAGTGCTCAAATCACCAAAATACCTGCTAGACCCTTGGATCTAGCTATCCTCCAAACAATGGTGTGCCCTCCTCTTGGGAAATTGTCCCACTCTCAATACAAATAAACCTGCCACTGAAATGCCTCCGAAAACCACCAAGAATGATGCTAAGACACCTGCAAGGAAAACCCAATACCTGGAATCCTCAAAATCACTTCTCCTCAGCTAGGACGAATCCTCCCTCAATGGATGGTGCACCTCTCTTGCTGGAAACCCTAACTGGTGCGCCCTCTCTCTCTCTACCCCTACAACTGATGTAGAATCCTCCTGCAACCGAGTAGATCTGGAACTAGAATGGTGTGGGAGAGTATTTCATCTCCAAGACCAATCTTGGGACAAGCTAGGTGGAATCTTTCACCACCGAATCGTCCTCTAGGGTTTGTTAAGTCAAAACCCTCAAAACCCCCAATGTTGGGCTCACTAGCTAAAAGCCAGAAATCCAAATGATAAACATACATGAATGAATGAGTAGAGGCCCCTGCCTTTCCTTTATACTTTTTGGCTCACCTTGTCCCTCCAAACTGACTTTCATTTTATTAATATTTAATTAATTAATCTTTTTACCTCTAAAAAGCTCCTTATATCTCCTTGTGGCTTCCCTGGCCACTGAAAGTCACTTCTCACCATCCCATCTTGTAGTGTTGCTTCTCCCGATTCCAATGAGCTATTACACTGAGAGGTTCCTCCAAGTAATGTGCCCAAAATGACCTCTTCAGTGAATTTAATTGACTTATAGCCCAAAATAGTCAAAATCATGGAAATTGTCGAAATGCAACGGAACCAAAGCCAACCTATGCGGAATGGCTCATAATGATGAAATATGATGAGCAATGCAAGATGGACCCCACAATGCCTCTCAATAACCCCTGTATTCGCTATAACATCCATCTGGCTACTCTGGTCATCATAAACCTCTGCACTGTGATGATGTCCCAAAGCGGGGACATTACATCCCCCTTTTGGGAAAACTCGGGGAGATGCAGGGGGTGCATTTCCCCAGTGTGGGGGGCCTGTTTCCCCAAAAGGGGTGCTTCTAGGCGTCCCCCCTCGAAAAGGGGTGCTTCTGGACGCACAATATTTTATTATATCTGTTTCATTTATAATTTATGAATCAATGTATTTCATTACTGAATCATAATCTGAATCAATGTATTTCATCACTGAATCTGAAATCATAATCTGAATCATGTTTATTATTTATATCATTTACAAATTTGAATTTAGTACTAGTTTACTATTTACTATTTAGTATGCACAATGATGAATTTGGTAATTTACATGGGCTGAATTGTTATTGTTGGGATTTTATCATTAATATTTATATTTTTTTATAATTTTAGAGCCGGGGACCCTGACGTCCCCCCGTTACCCATGAATTTCCCCAAAATTTGGGGGTGCTCCCACACGTCCCCCTTGTGCATCTCCCCATCCCGTGCACCCCCGTCCCAGAGTCTTGGTGGAACATTGGTTAATATAGCTGAAATAGTGAAGATAACCTACTACTTTCCAAGCTTTGTAGGAGAGGAGGAAAATGAAGGATTGGTGGAGGAAATGACAAGGAAGGAATTAAAGGATGTATTGGCATCTCTTCAAAAAGACAAGAGTCCAACTCTTGATGGCTGGACTGTAGATTTTTTTATAGGTTTCTATGACTCATTAGAAGAAGACCTGTTAAGAGTGGTGGAGGATACCAGAAAAAAAGGGAAGGTGTTCGGGGCATTTAATTCCAACTTTCTAACTTTAATCCCTAAAAAGAACTACTCAGAATCCTATGATGACTTTAGACCTATCTCCCTGTGTAACTGCATATATAAAATAATTGCAAAAATTATTGTTGTTAGGGTTAATAGAATATTTTCAGAGACAATTTCAAAGGAACAGTTTGGGTTCTTCCATAGGGGAAAAATTGTGAAGCGATAGGAGTGGCCCAAGAGGGTTTGCACTCAATTAAAACTCAAAGATGAAGGCCAAAGTTATGAAACTTGATCTTTCAAAAGCTTATGACTGATCCAATTGGCTATATTTGAGACTTATTCTCATTCATATTGTTTTTTTTTCAAATGGTGAACTAGATAATGAGATGTTTGTCATCTGTTTCCTTTGCAATACTCATGAATGGATCAACCTCAGATTTCTTCAGGCCTTCTAGACGACTATGGAAAGGATGCCCTCTGTCCCCCTTATTGTTTATGATCATTGCCGAAGGATTAAGCAGAGCAATTGCAGAAGCTAAAAGAACAGGTTCTTCGGGTGGCCTAAAGATAGGAAGATCTTTTTTCTTGACCCATCTATTGTTTGTAGACAATGTGTTATTATTCTGTGATGGATTTAGAAGGGATGTAAATAAACTTAAGGAGATTCTGGACCAGTACTCTATAGCAATGGGAATGGAAATAAATATGCATAAGTCATCAATTGTTTTCAGTGGTGTGGAGGAGCAAATAAGGACTCTACAGGCCTTTCCTTTTCAGAAGGTGGACTTCCAAGAAGGCTTTAAGTATCTTGGGTTCCTATATGAAACCTAATGACTACAGGAAGAGGGATTGGAAGTGGCTGATAAAAAGATTGAAAATAGAACTAAGATGTGGTTAACAGATGGCTTTTGTTGGGATAAATATTAACTTTAGTTAAGACAGTACTAGAGGCTATACTAGTATATTGGCACACAATGACATTCATTCTAAAAGGTGTTATGGAATCCATCAGAAATAAATGTTTTAAATTTTTGTGGACTGTAAAGAGAGAAAATAAGAGCATCCCATTAGTTAAATGGCAGGCCTTGGCAAAACCAAAAGGGGCAGTTGAGTGGGGTTTGAAAAATATATTTTTCTTTGGCAAGTAAAAGTTTATGGAGGTTAATCTCTATGGACAGTTTATGGAGACAGGTGATCACTCAAAAGTACATTGAACCTATAACAATGGAACACTCGATTAAGGAAAATAAATCAATTCACAATGTGTCTATAGTTGGAAGGCAATAGTAGTGTCCTTTCCTCTGGTGGGCACCTAGTTGGCTTGGAAAGTGGGTAATGGAAGAAAAGTAGATAGGGGCCGACCCATCGGTGGGTAGTGGGGAAGCTTATAGGCTTCCAAGAGAGATAATAGAAAAACTTCAGAATCAAGGCATTTACAAACTTGGTCAAGCTGCTGATCTTGAAAGTACTTCAATCTAGCATCAGGGATGGAAATCTGGTGATATACTAAGGTTGACAGCACAGGAATAACAGGGCTGGAAGATCTATGTAGATCAACTCAAAAAGAGCCATATTAGAATAAAGGAGGAAGATGATGTTTTGGCATGGACTAAGAACGCAACCAGGGGGGGTACACATCAAAACTGGGATACAAAGTAATGTTTTGAGGAAGTTAACCAGGAAGTATGGTGGTTCAAGATACTGTGGAAAATAAAAGATCCTCTTAGAACAAATGTATTTATGTAGCTTGCCTAAGACATAAGGCTTTAACTTGGGAGGTATTGAAAAGAAGGAACAGGCATGGACCTGGTCGTTGTGCCCTGTGCAAGCAGGCAGATGAAACAATTTTGAATTAACCATCTGTTAACTGATTGTCCATGTGTTAGGATGGTTTGGGCAGAAATGGAAGCATTGACAGGCTGTGAGGGGATCTGGCAAAGGTCAACTGTAGGTGAATGCTTGAAATACTGGATGCAAAGCAAGGAACTGGAAAATTGCAGAGCACTCCCTTTTGTGGTCTCCTGGAGGCTGGGGCATATGGCTTGCTAGGAATGCAGCCATGATCCAAGATAAGATGGTCCCAACCTTTCAATGTACATCACAAACTCGAACCATCTACGAAAGCATCAAAGTTCCTGTGAAGAGAGTAAAAGTTAGGATATTGGAACACCCAGAAATTCTGAAATGAGGGGCCTCGGGTTATTTTGATGGAGCAAGCCAAGGGCATCAAGAGATGTGTGGAGGAGGAGGAATACTCTTTCTATTGGACTCTTATTATTTCCAATTCAAAGCTGGTCTAGGTGGAGGTTCTAATAACTATGCAGAGCTGATGGCTCTCAAGCTATTGTTGAAATTGGCAGCAGAGAAGGGAGTGACAGACCTACATGTATTTGGAGATTCTATAATGGTAATAAATTGGATGACAGGTGAGTACAGGATTGAAAATTTGCTTTAATTCCAATTTTGGAGCAGCTGAAGATAATGGAGAGGGGTTTTACACATATTTCTTTCCAACATGTGTTCAGAGTCCAGACTCCAGAGAGCTCAACACAGGTGGACATTTTGTTTAAAGGACTGTTGGTGGAATACAATGTGGGTCTGAAAGAGGAGTTTAAGGATGAAATAGTTCACCCAGGGCTCCCAATGCTAGTAAATGGGACTTGAGCCATACAATTTTTTTTCTTTGATCTGGACCTGTTCTTTTAGCTTTTATATCCTATGGTATAAGATAGCACAGATATCAAAATACTACAGTTCTGAATTATATTGTTTTTTGGAATTAGCAGGTGAAAATCCCGTCACTGTTTGACACCTTTTATGGTGATGCTAAGAATCTCCGTTTTGAGAGGTTTTTCTTTGGTTTGTACAGATTGAAGAATGGGGCAATTTCTATCCAAGAACTAAACCTTGACGACCTAGCAAGTGTGGCCGATATTTAGGACTGTTGCTGGTATACTGCAGGTCTGCAAGCGGAGTTTAAGGTTCACAGAGGGCTCCCGATGCTAGTAAATGGGCCTTGAGCCATCCAAAAATTTTATGTTCTAATTTTGGAACTAGAAGGTGAAAGACAGTCACGTGTTGACTCCTTTTTGATGATATTAAGAATCTCCGTTGATTTTACAGAGCAAAGAATGGGGTAGTTCTATCAAAGAATAGTGAATGTAAACCTTGACAGCTGGCAAGGTAGATAGGAGGGGATTAATTATCTGGTATTGTTTGAGACTTTGTGATTTTAGAAAGCTGAATGAAGCATATACAGATTTTATACCTTCATACCTAATAAGAAGTTATGACTTTTTTCAAGTGGAAAAAAAGATGAGACAGCTCCCATTATTCAGTTTTAAACGTTTTCTTCCTCTGAGCATAATGGGCTCAAGACAATCTGCCTCTGTATGGGACTGTTGAAGGAGAAGCTCAATGTTGTAGAGTTGGATTGCAACGAGTGTTGGAGTTGGAGTTAAACGTAAATTGAAGTGATCAGGGACAGCAGTACTTAGCGCAGGTTGGTGAAGTCCAATAGTACTTTAAAATATTTCATCTGAATAGTTGGTGCAAAAGGATGCTAGCTAAGGCAACCAGGCAAACAGGCAAACTAGAAAAGATATATGTTGGGCATTATTAAGTTGGCATAGAGGATTTGGCCAACTGCAATAGTGAGGAGCATGTTTCACTAACGATTGTAACCTCTTACCAAATCCCTTCTAATTTTTTTGTGTAGGCCTGGAATGCATGGTCTATGATATAGTGAAGAGAGCTAGATTGTATTCTTCCTTTTGTTGGGGTTCATTTCCAAGTCTTATGTCTCATATAGAGATCATCTATATGCTGCAATTTCAAACTCCAACTCGTGTTTTGTTTCTGCTCATTTATATTCTCACCTTGTAATCTTTTACTTCTAATTGAAGTTGTACTGTACCAAGCTTTATCTGGGTTGTTTCAAGAGATGTTATTAAACAGTCTGCAAATTCATAAGCTTCTTGATTGTCTATTTAAATTCCACATTTTCGGTTTCCAAACTCTTGCATTTTTCCACATTTTCGGCTTTAAACTCGCATTTTTCCAAACAATCTAGAATTCAAGAGATGGGTTTGGTTTATTGTACCTGTCGACACTTCCCACGGTTGAGCTTGTCTCAATCTCTATCCACTGCGGTAGTCGAGTGTGGGCATCTTCACGTGCATTTCATTTGGGTGACGTTTGTGTTGCTTCAGTGAAGCGTGTTGAGTGACTTAAGAGTGGATGGTGGTGCCATCAGTGAAGCTTCTCGAGTGGCTCTGGATGAGTAGGCATGGCACCATCACTCGGTGAAAGGGGAGTAGGTCCATTCCGAAGAGGCGTGCCTTTCTAGTGAGGAGAACAAAAGTACGGTTCAGTTAGAGTCCATCCCATGAAGTGGTTAAGGAATGTTAGAATCCATCCCATGTGGTGGCTAAGAGATGTTAGAATCCTCTCCAGGGGAATTGAAGAAGTAAGCATATGCATAATTTGAGTTATTTTTGGAAGTAATTTAATTATGTAATAAATATATCCGAGATATAAGAATTTAGAGTTTCGATTTATATAGTAATTTGATAGTTTTTTTTTAATGATTTAGTAAATTCAGAATTGGGAAAAATCCTCTAAATCATCCCACCATATAAGAAATTTGGATCATGCTGGAAATCTAATAATGTACAATTTTTTAGTCGAATTCATATCAAATTTGTCGTAAAAAAATAAGGTCTTTTAGCTACAAGATTAGTTTGCTCTCTACTTTTGTGCATTGATCAAATTTGTTTAATGGAGATTAATCGGAGTGGAGGGTGTCTTGGATAGTCTCTTAAATGTTTGTGGGAGGGTCGTGCAGAGAGGTATTAGTGGATTGACATTGATGGGGGATCATGGTGGAAATCTAATAGTGCACAATTTTTTTGTCGAATTCATATCAAATTTGTCGTAAAAAATAGGGTCCTTTTGCTACAAGATTAGTTTGCTCTCTACTTTTGTGCATTGATCAAATTTGTTTATTGGAGATTAATCGCAGTGGAGGGTGTCTTAGATAGTCTCTTAAATGTTTGTGGGAGGGTCGTGCAGAGAGGTATTAGTGGATTGACATTGATGGAGTATGTGATCTCCAATCGAGCATCCACAAGATTGATTAGTGGAGGAACAAAAGATGGGGAGTTTTCCCCATTGACCTTGGTGGAGGAGTATGTTTTGTCATGATTACTTGTTATGGTAATTGAGTCCCATTAAGATAGGGAGTTGTGGAAGAAGTGGATAAGGCGCACTCTAGGTTTCCCAATCATGCAAGATATGTGACATGAGAGGAGAGGTCTGTTAGGAATATTTCTTCTTTTAGGAAGGCAAGAGGGAATTTTAGAAGTTAAATCGATGGGGTTTATGTGATCGTTGCAACTATGGAAGTGGGGAGAGGTAGTTTTAGGAGTCTTAAATGATTTTGGTTACGATGGAGTATATTACTAATATTTGGATCAACGCAACTCATTTTTGGAGTCTATGGAGGTTGTGAGCAAGATTGAAGCATGGACTTATGCCCTTTCATCTATATTTTTTTCTTCTTTGCATAACTTTGTTCATCACGCCTTTATCAATTTATCATACTTTGTGTTGTTCTATCTCACTGTAGGTGACATTGTAGAGTAAATTGAATGGTTGTGGGTGCTAAGGTGTCTTGAAGACCTATGCTATAATCTTTGACTATGTGAGTGCTAATATTTTTCTTGAAATTGGGCAGTTTTCTTCTCATTGTCCACAACGGTAGTGGTAGAAGATGACTTCATACCATTCGCATGCCTAGGGCAATGCTCTATAAAAAATTTGTAGCTTATTTCTTCATTTAACCAATATCCTCTTGGTATCTCTATCGAAAGGATGAACTAGGGCTCTTTATCAAAGTTGCAGTGATGCATGTTAGTGTCTAAATATTTACTAACCATTTGATATGATAGTTTAGACACTATTAAATACTTCCAGTACTTCATATATGCTCAAAAAACACCTTTCACCATAACAACATGATTGTGTTTTCTCTAAAACCATATAGTGCATTCACTAACTATTTTGATAACTTATGGCAAAGTTGGTGAGATGTTCTCTAAAACTAGAAGGAAAGTGTTGACAATTACACTTCAATTTGTTGAGTACACAACACACCCTAAATTCTAAAATTTTGGGTACCACTTTTCTTTGATTTCACAAGTAATTTTAGGCATGTTTGATTTGACTAATCTTATGCATTTCATGTAGTTTAGCAAGCATCATTTTTATTTAAAGAAAAACTCAAAAATGTTTAAACCCCATAGACTAATTTTGAACTAGAAAGTAAAAAAAACTCAAAAATGTTTAAATCCCAAAGACTAATTTTCAACTAAAAAGTTTCAAACATCAGTGAAGTTGAACCATTCACTCGTTGTACTAAAGTTATTTTCATGTGTCGATATAATAAACAGTTTCGAGCACCAATACAAAGTTTTTCTTGAGTGCCAATGAAAACAAGGTTGCATGGCAGGGTAGTCCCTGCCAGGTTGGAATGGGAATAAATGCACTGCTACGGCGGGACCGAGTACAGACACGTGGGAAGCAAGTTGTAGTATATTTATGAAGCATACACATTAAAAATTCAAATACAATAGAATAGGCATAAAAGTAAAATACATTAAAGTAAAATTAAATGAAATGGTTCCAAGATGTTTCAAAGTATTTGAAGATGAGTAGGCATGAAAATGTTGCAGATAACAACACTAAAAATAACTTTGAAGTTTTGATAGTACAGGAAAGATAGTACAAAGTTTCCTGGAGGTTGGATTTGTTCCATATTTCTGAAGCAACAAAGGTTCTTGTTTTCTTTGAAATCTATGAAAAATTTGGAATTTGTTCCATATTTCTGAAGCATACACACTAAAAATTCAAGTACAACAGAATAGGCATAAAAGTAAAATACATTAAAGTAAAATTAAATGAAATGGTTCGAAGATCTTTCAAAGCATTTGAAGATGAGTAGGCATGAAAATGTTGCAGATAACAACACTAAAAATAACTTTGAAGTATGTGTGTATCATATACATTTTTTTTATAGAAATTTAGCATTCCTGGAATCTGTTCCATATTTATGTTTCACGCAATAGAATATTTTCCATTTTCTTTGAAATTTATCAAAGTTTACATCGACGATCTTCTAAAATTTCAATAGGTCGCTTGCTCTATGCAGAATGAAAAACTGAAGAGGTCAATATTTAGTTTTCTTTGAAATTTATCAAAAATTAATAATGTTTGTTACATATTTTTGGAATTTGTTCCATATTTCTGGAAATTTAAATGCATTTGTCATATAGGATGGGATTGGGGCTCCCGAGGACCATAAAAAGAAATAGGTACAAGAATTAGGAATGTAGAAAGAAGAAGTGTGTGACGATAGAGAGGAAGACCTGAAATGAAGAGATTGGAAGTTATGAGTGTTTGGTTAGAGTTTTCTACTTAAACAGGTATAATAACTGGACTGATAAAGAAAACAAGTATAGACTTACTATGAAGCCGATGTGTTTTTGTTTTTGTCATCGACAGTCACTAGAATCGTGTCAACCGGTTGTTGCCCTTCCTCGATGAGGTTGCCCATGCTCCATTGGAACCATTATTCAATGTAGCTTCTCATGGGAGGCACGTTGATTTCATCCTGGATTTCTATGTTGAAAAGGTCGTTTTCTAATTTTCTTAGATCCATTGAAATAGAATGCAAACTCAGTTCAATTTCTTCATTGTGTGCCGAATAGTCCAGTACCCAACTCTCGAGCTCATCTACACAATATTCAAGGATTTCGTAAAACTTTTCGAAAGACAACCCCTTTAAAATATCAAGTTGTTCATCGAAGGCATCTTTGGTCATTGACAAGGATTTGAGAATTAAGTTTGGGTATTGAAGGTCATTGGTACTTCCGGCTAAATCTATTTGGATCAGGTTTGTGAATAATTGTTTCGTTTCTAATATGGTTTGTTTACATGATTCAACAATGAGCTCCAGGTTCTTAACTTTCTTTTGCCAGCATGCTTTTAATTTTTTGGTCTACTTTGGGGAGGGGAGATTATCTTGTCTTCCTTTCAGATCTGAGGTGTTGATAGCATGGTTGGAAAAAGGGGTCAGCACCTGGTCACAGAAACGTTGATCATTTTTTAAATTTGCCTGCAAATGTTCGTGCAAATCATTTTCCCTCTTTCGGAAGGAAGCTATATTTTATGATGTTTCCCAGGCTTCAGTAACTAGCTGCATTATTTTCTTGATGTTATTCTCTACAAGGGCTCTAGACGATGCAAGGAGGGTTGAGGATACTTTTATCTTGGCTACAGTGGTAGAAGGCACGTTTTTTACGAAAGGACTGGAAAACTTTGGGGTAGCAATGAAAGCCTCCTCAAATTCTTTGACGTGGTCTTTCAATCTGGCATTCTCCACTTCAATTCCTCCAATGGAATCATCAAGAGCATCATTGGTTACGCGGTGAAATAGGGAGATTTGGGATGACCACATTTTCCTAAAGGTAATCTCTGTGCGATATTTCCCTTTCCTATTTGTTACATCTCTCGTTTCAATGACCATATTTTTAGATTGGCTGTCAAAAATAACGCTCTGGAATACGAAGGATTCATCTTCGTAAAAAATGTCGGTCTCAGTTATTTCCATTGCGGATGGACCAACTTTGTGCATGTGCTCAGCTCCACTTTCAAGTTGCATCTGTTCACTTTCAATTTCAAGTTCGTCTGTCTGCCCTACATTGTTTTTTCTCTTCTTCATCAATGGAACTTTGTGAGAACTATCAATTGTATGCGAGAAGGGTTCTTATCTCCTCCTCCGTTTGAAGATTTATGGGTTGATTTCTTACTGGGGTGGGTCGTTGAAGTGATGCTCTGTGATGTTGTACTCTTGGGAGTGTTGGGAGGGGACTGGGCACTCTTCTCACCAGATTCTTTTCCCTATTGTCTGTACAATTTAGTGGCGCTTTGTAATGTCTCTACATCGCAATCGCCAGAAGCAAGATTGTTGTCGTCATTGTCCCTGTCTTCGGTCAAGCGTCTATGGATAAAAGAGTTGCTAAAGACAACTACTAGTAAATGTTCTCGAAAAATCCCATTAGGGTCGAACCCTTTTAGCCTTTCAACATATGTTAGGTTCAAGTTCTTGAAATGGCATGCAAATTCGTCAATCTTGTTGACATTTCTGCACACGAAGTCCCTGACTTTCCAGGGAAGAGGAATGAACTATTTTTTTTTCTTGTCATGGAAAAAATGCAACCAATGGTTGTATTGCCTTGGTATTTCTGCAACAAACACCTTGTCCGTGATGTGGCATGGAAGGAAAGAAGGATTTTACTTAGATCCAAAGACCATCAGTACACTGCGATTTTCCTTCTATTCAAGTGTGCCCTTCCTGTTCAAAAACTTGTTTTCCTAGCCAAACATCCGTGGAGCATCCTTCCCTAACAATAAATCTTTGAAAACTGAGACAAAGTCATTAAAAACTTCATAAAAACAATGGGAGGCCTTGTGCCTCCACAGGGCCTGGTACCAGAATGTCACTGGGTCAAATCCACAGTTTATTTTCTTGGAAAGAGATAGTTTTGGAAATGGACAACAATGCACTATTGCGAAAATCAAGTAGGATGACATATAAAAAAATTTCAATTCTTTGAATCATGACAACTGGGAACAGATTTCAATGGAAATTAGCTTCCCCCAATCAAAAATGAATTGTTCCTTTACTGTGAAGTACAAAATATAAATAATTATACAAGAAATGCTTGTCGTGGATGCCTGTCTTGTTATTCTTGTAAACAACCAAGCAATTTCCTGGAATGGATTTCTAAAGGAACTTACCTTCAACTTTGTGATATCTTCAGGAACTGTTGTCGGGTCTTCGAGGAACTCAGCTAAGATGTCCAACCCATTATCATGTTTTTCTAGGAACTTCTTGTAGTCTTGTCCTCTGAAGGTCAATGTTGGCTCGGGCAATTTTAACATCTTGCGGAAGACCTGAGGCGACAAAGAAACAAGAGAATGGTCGCGTTGTGGAATAATTCTTTGGCTTGGAATATCTTTTTCGGTGCACCAAGAGACCACCTCCTTACAGTAAAAAACCTCAGGGACACAGCCTGCACGAGCGATTCCAGAGGTCCAAATCACTTTGTTCTAGGTGGAACGAGATGAATAGTAAAAGTATGCCCTGGACCACTAGAAGTTCTGGTCCTAATGTCTGAAGATATTTACTGTATCTCCACAAACTATTGTCAACTTGCTGCCATAAGTTTACAAGAATGTTTGTTTGCTCCAGACAATGAATGAAATGAAAACTTGGAAGGGATAATATAACGTTGCGCAAATCTTGGTCCAAATACATGTCAATGGCAGATCTCCTCAAGACTTTCGCTCATTAATGACAATTTTGACGGCTATTGCATGATGCATGTTGGCCCTTGGTTATGGAAGTATGCGAAGATCGAGGAAGAAAAGGGAGAATGCGAACTTCGCAGAAGACACAGTCACTGTTATTGGGTCGAAGTGAGCAAAATAGCAGAAAAGATGGAGCGAAGTAATCCATTGGACAAGAAGATTGAGGATGATAGATAAACAAGAAAGAAGGATCGTGGAAAACTCAACAAGAGGGAAAATCCATCGTTGGATGCTTTGGAGCACCGTGCGAGAAGGAAGGAAAGACAGGCTGGCGAAGCCTTAAAAATACGGGTCAAGTTGGCCTAGGGTTTTGGACACCTAGGTTTCGGCCTAAGGATGTCAGTGAGCTATTGTAATGTATAAATAGAGGTCATAAGGACCTAGTTTGGGTTGGTATGATATTATTGACAATCTAGTGGTATTGTTGTCATGAGTGATTGTCGTTGTGTGAGAGAGAATTGCTAAGAGTGAGAGCCTTCTGGTATTGTAAGATCTTCAACTGGGTGTGAAGATCAACCCTGCAGCTCGGTGCGAAGATCAACCCTGCAGCTCAGTGCGTAGGGAGGGGAGAAAAAGAGAGGAGAAGAAAGAAGCTCTACTAGCTAAGAGCGCAGACAAGAACTGTATGCTTTACCTTAATATATTATAGCACAGTTCTGTGGATGTAGCTCTAAAGAGACGGTGAACCACGTACATCTTGTGTTGTGTGTGATTGGTATTTTATCTCTATCATCGATATACTGTGATTGCATTTCTGTTTGAGATCTGATAAGTAGATGTGAAGAATAGATCTAAGCTGATAAGTATATGAATGTTGTGTTGTTCTTGTGTTAAATCCACTTGATCTTCCCTTTGGTTGTAGACATCTTTGTCCTGCAACCCCCTCATAACTGCTTCAGGTGAGATTGCATCTGATTCATAGGTGTTGTCGAAAGGGCCAGTAGTTAGGGCTTGTCGGTGCGCTCTTGGAGCTAAACCCTGGGTCTGCCCCTGTACCAACAAATGATTATGTTGTTGGGACTTGAATCTTCTTGAGGGAATGTCAAGGTGGTTTCCATCGAAGACAGAGATTCAAAAGTGGATTGAGAATCAAGAAAAGGACTTCGCTGAAGCCCAGAACAAGAACCCTGATCTTAGTTCATAAGATTGGTTGGAGAAATATGTCTTCACTGATATACACGAAATTTTGTTTGGGGGAATTTATCAAGAGCTATATGAGTGGCTAGCTAGATTAGCAGATACCCAGTTCGAGATCCGATCTAGACCTCCTGTGGTTTGGACGTCGAAGTTGATCAAGAAGGTCAAAAGAGTTGATAACATTGTATCACGAGCAGTAGATCACTGGTTTGATAGAACCATTGGAGGGTTCATCACAAAGTTTGTTGTTGACAGAGTAGAATCATACAGCCAAGCCGAGAGATACTTCTTCAAGGGACCCAGAGGAAAATTTTTACAATTCCTGAAGTTGAGAATCAAGATGCTATTGCATGAGAAGAACATCTTGAAGATACAGTAGATTGGTCAGATCTAGAAAGGCTAATGTTCAAGAATTCAGACAGCGACAGCGACACAGAAGCTGGACATATGCGCAGTGGGAGAGTTACAAGAAGTTCACCTTGCAAACTTGTTTAAGCAGAACTACAGGGAGGAGGGTTTCTACAATGGAGAAGAGGTAGAACTAACAGATGAAGAACATTCAGAACCCGCTAGGGCAGAGGAAGTAAAAGCTAAAGAGATTCGCTGGGGAGAACCTAAAACCTCAAAAACTTCACAGACCATCGAAGTAAGTACTGTTATCCCTTCTGTTGATTCAGTAGTATTAAGCAATCAGAGTAATCCCAACCACCAGAGTACCCAGAGCATTGTCACTAGTAATCCACCACATACTCAGTCAGGGACCTTAGGAATATCTATGGAAAATGAGATGAGGCTTCCTATATTTAGGGGAGATGGATCTCAAGATCCTGATCAACACTGGTTCCTATGTGAATCCATATGGAATATTAAAAATGTCACTGACGAAGCTGTCAAAAGAACCCAATTTAGTACCACTCTACAGGATCACGCACTGAGCTGGTACATGAAGCTTGTCTAAGGACTCGCACAACCTAAGCCACTGAATCATATTAAGAATGCACTGATTGCAGAGTTCAAGAAACCCAAGTCAGAGTCATAATGTATCACAAAATTGGAAGAGATCAAGCAGAAGGTGGCCGAACCTGTTTGTGAATTCGATCAAAGATTCAAAACCTTAACAGGTCGATTGACTTTTCAGATCCCAGATGAACAAAACAAAGAATGGTTCATTGTTGCCCTCTTACCACACATCTGATTTCCCCTGATGCAACAAAATATTGCTTCACAGTCTGAGGCGTTGTAGATCACCATGAAGTTAGAATCAACCTCTATGGGAGAATCCAGCTCAAGTATGAGTCAGATCTTGAGTCAACTAACTAGTTTGTCTCTTCAAGTTGAAGATATGAAGAAAGACAAGGGAAAAGATAAAAGATAAGACATCTGGTTTGTCAGATGCAGATCAAAATGCCATGCCAAGGAACATTGTCCCCTATTCTATGAATACTTTGCTTTTGGAGCTCCGAGCCCTTTGAAGCAAGTCACCTTACCTTGGTGCGAGGTATGCAGAAACATACATTTCCCTGGTGAGTGATACTACATGCAAAAGTATGTTCAGACACCTACAAATTTGTACCGTACATCATGTAATTCCATAGGTCATGATGATAGGGATTGTAGGTCTTACGATCTCATGCATGAAAGGTCGAGAGACATATATAAGATTCAAGGAAAAGTGCAAGAAGAAGGAAACACTATGCAATATAACTCTCCTGGGAGAGGAAACTTCAATTCTCACGGTGGATTCAGGGGAAGAGGACGAGGAGGAGGAATGGGTCAAGGCCGAGGATAGATCATTTTTTATAACTACGAACAACCAGGACACCTTGCAAGGGATTGTCATAACCCTTGCACCAATTGCAGCTACTACAACTTGTTTGACCATGTTATAGAAGATTGCCCTGTGTTGCTAGCTAAGCTTCAAGAAAGACGAGGACCTCACCAAAACCCGCAAGTGCAACTGATATATGATGAGCCTCACAGAGAAGACCCTAGAGTCGTTGTTATAACAAGAGGAGGTGTTGTTACAGGAGAAGACAGATTGACCCAAGGGAAGACTACAAAATATTCAGGAATCAGGAAAGCTACACAGAAGACACAAATGTTTGATGCAAGGAAAGAACGACAAATATTTGAGGAAGCCAAAAAAGAATTCAGAGGAGATCAAGGCTCTTCATCGAAGACAAGACCATAAGTGAGAGAATATGGAATGCCTCTGGCATTTGATCAGTCTGCTTCGCCAAAAGAAGGAAAATAGGTAAGCAAGCTCATTGAATTTTTATATACTTGTATTAAGTTGATTTGGGATGAAAGCATTGTACAAGAGTTACAAAATTTAATCAAACAATATGAGCTAGGAAAGATAGACCCCTTACTGAATAGGGCAGTACACCAAATCGGTATGAAGAGAAGGACAAATAAGGAATTACATTTGAATGCTCAAATAGGAGAGTATGAGATAGATTATGTAGTGTTCGACTTAGGGTTGGAGGTCAATGTCATGACGAAGCAAACCTGGGCGCTGATGGGAAAACCAAAGTTGATCTATTCCCCTATCAAGCTTAGGATGGATAATCAACAAGTTGTAAGCCCTTTTGGCAAATTGGTGCATGTCCCTATGGACATCGACAGAGTAAGAACATTTGCATATTTTGAGGTAATTGAAATAGTTGATGATAGTTGTCCTTACCCCGCGTTGTTAGGAATTGATTGGGCTTTCAATAATTCCACTGTGGTTGTTTTAAAGAAAATACGTATGAATTTTGAAAGATATGGCCTTAGGGTCATTGCACCCTTAGATTCAGATGAAGGTCAACGATACACAAAACCTATCAGAGAAGAAGACCACTCATATGCACTAGAAAACATATATAAGCTAACAGCCAGACAACATGACTACATTAATCCTACAGTCGATGGGAACCTAAGCTAGTGAAGTAAGAGTGCATGTTCATCAGACTTAGAATAAGTACTGGAGAATTGGCAGAATAAGATGTATGAAGTATCTACAAGAAGATGTGCTAGATTAACCAAAGAAGTTTGCTGGATTGGCAGCACAACAGTAAGCAACTTACCCACCTTTGATGGTCTGAATCCTTTAGAAACCTTCTTGTTGGAATTTGAAGAAAGTGTACCAATACAACAAAGATTATTGGCGATGGATGAGGCCCTAGAAGCCACACCAACAAGATGGTGGGGGTGTAACACCCTGTTTCCCCCAATTTGTAAAAATAACTGGGCTGGCCAAGAACTGTGGCAAACTCAGAAATGTGAATATGCGATGTGAATGGACTTGTGGAAAAGGTCGATGAATGTGAATAATATTATGAATTTATATTGCAGGATTGCTGAGAGGGGATATGCTGAAAAAGAGACCACGATGGCTGCAGAAAGGCAATGGAGGGCACCTGGAAAGGTGGTGTTAACTTCCACCGAAAATCAATATCGTATTTGGACTCCACTGGCCCAGAGAACCAAAAGCAGCTCGCTGGCCCCGAATTAAATGTCTCACAGGCTAGTAGGTAGATGGCTCCTCAGAAATTAATGAGGGATGGGGAGGTGAACCACCCATCCGTAGAGTTGTCAGACCTTACCAGCGCGAGGGAAATCGTGCCACACGCAACCTCGCAAGAGGATAAGGCATGGGGGAGAAGCGATTTGGGGGCAGCCGCGAGGGGAGAACTCTGGCGATATGCAGAGTGAGTGATAGCAGAGAAGGGGGAGAGTAACCCTCGTTCTCAGTCACTGGCAAACCGAGACACAATCTCGCAGCATCGTGGTCTCATCTCGGGGGTGGCTAGTTGTAAATCCTATTGGAATAGTTGAGCCTACGGTTGGGTGGAAACGAGCACCCCTCTCAGCAGTTGCACTCACTTCTGGTTTTATTTCTGATAAGTGTTTTACATCTTGCATCTTGAAATTCATATGCTGGCATATATGCTCATAAACTGTGAAATTGTGAACGATTATGGTATAAGAATGTTTGTGCAGTGTTTTGATAAGAAATGGTAGATGTATGCTTATAACTGAGAAACCACGCATGGCTTATGTTGATAAATGAATTTAATTATGTGTAAGTTGAACCAAGTTAGACTTCCAGTCCGTTCTCGGGAATTTGTTTCCCCTATCTGTCTCCAGGGATGCCCCGGAATAGATCTCTTCACAGAGATCCCCCCCTTGGAAAGGTTTACCAAGAACCTGAAAGAAGGACTTGAATGCGCAAGTCTTAACAACCCTGTACGAGGAGGAATGACCCTCTTAAAATCCCGAAGTAGCAGCATAGGGATAAGTATCGATCGACAGATGAGATCCTGTCGAAAGATCTGTGGTCATTCACGACCGTTAGATTGACGAAAGAAACAAGGGCGTTACATACCTTGCCCCTTTTCCTCTATATTCGTGAATAGCGAGGAAATCAGGACCGTAGATCCCTAAGGTCTGTGGGAGTATCTGGACCATTGGTTTTTCCCCATCCAGAGAGAAATGAGAGAGTACACGGTGTGGGACTGATCTGAGTCATTGGGTATTAGCTAGAGAACCCGATAGTCATTCGATCCGTTAGGAGGTACAGGAGGGTTAAGCCCTCGTGAACAAGGGCGAAAGTCTCGAGAGAGGAGTCGGTATTGGGGATTCGGAGTTCGGGATTCTGGGAGTCTTGATGACAAGGGATCGGGACACTCCATGGTGAAAGTCCCTATATAGATCTAGACCGTCCATCCATGAAGGACACGTGGCGGAGATCGAGAGTCCATCGGTATTTCGGATACCGAGGATTCGAGTTGACAAAGGATTTGTGTCACTGGGGGTCGCGAGTCGCAAAGTCACGAAACAACGAGGACTGTCCATTTGATAGAGCACACGTGGCCGCTGGGAAGTGCTTCGACGTTTCAACACCCGGGAAACAAAAGGGAAAAGAACCCTTTTCTTCGCGAGTCGCGAAATTCCGATCACCGAAGCCTCGAAATGGCGTGAGGTGTGATTAAGATTGAGAAAAGCCAAGATTTGATCGTGACTGTTGATCATCCCAAAAAGACCATGACCGTCTATCTTGGTTGAGGGTCGTCACTTTCCATCGAAGGGACACGTGGTTGTCGGTGGACGTTTCGACGTTTCAGCATCCGAGGAACCAAAAGGCAAGAAACCTTGCCTTCGCGAGTCATGAAATCCCGATACCCGAAATCTCGTGGACTATTGGATCCATGCTCCTAAGATCCGTCGATCTCTTACATGACTTTCCATATCGGAATTCAGAGATTTGAATGACGAAGAGTCTTGGAGTCGTTGCATTTCGAACTCCCGAGTATCGAAACCCCGAAAGGATCCATACTGTTGGATCAGGGGAGGCTTACGGTCGTCGATCTCCCTTTGGAGGGAAACTTTGGAGACCTCGGAAGTTTCGGGGATTTGAATGGGGAAAGGTAGAAGTCGTGTATCACGATTCCCCGAATCACGAAAAGTCGATAAGCTCTTGACTGGCTTAAGCGCGTGGACACAGTATAGGGTCACGTAGACAAGACCCCAAGAGAGAAACTTTCCCCTCGCTAGCCTCGTTGGGGTTCGACGTTTTGTTGTTTCAAGCATTTGGGGTTTGCAGAGTCAAGAGACTTGACATTCTGGTAGCACTGAGTCGCGAAGTGCGAAAAGATGTCGTGCTGATTCGGCCCATAGTCGTGAACTACAACCATATGGAGCTGGAAAAAGGAAAGAGCTATCCTGCGCTAAGCCCCGTAGGACTTCGGGGATTCTGATCATTGATAAATCAACGAAAAGGTTTGATTATGGTAGTGGGTGCGTGACAGGGGGGCACACATAAGTAACATTATAGATTGGGTACAGTGTCATACCTTGATGACAGCCCGATTCTCAGCACAAGTAGAAGGCTATGAAGTTCAATACACAGGTCAAAGTTGCCCAAAGGACCATGTGCGAAGCTGTGAGGAAGCCTGGAGCAACATTCCTCAAGAAAAATGGGTGCACAAATTCATTAACACACTGAACACCACCCCTATCAACTGGTACCTCCAAGTAGAGTTGCACCTCATCACTATGGATTGGGAAGGTATGACTCATAATTTTGTAACTACCTTCTTATTTGAAAGCCAATTTCCTTTAGTAGATCAAGCATTACAGATTGTGAGATAGAAAGTATTCAAGGAGGCATCTAGCCTTCCTTTGGAACAAGAAGAGGATGAATGGACTACACCTCTCCAGAAACTACAAGGCTGTTACAGCATCAATGCTGATGAAGACGATGATCCGAGGAAGGTGAACATTGCAGAAACAGAAGGCTAGAGAGATGTAGAAGGACTAGGAGTTGAAATGCCATTCATTGGACAACCACTCAAGATTAAGAAATTCAATATTGGAACAGGGCAGACACCAAAGTTTGCAAATGTTGGAGATTACTGGGATGCTAGCACCATTGACAAAATTACAGAGTTACTGCATGAATATCAGGACTTGTTTCCAACCAAGTTCACTGATATGAAGGGCATTAAAGGGCCTATGGGAGGGATGAGGATTCCTTTAAATCTAGATGAAAGACCAGTTAAACAGAGACCTTACTGACTGAACCCTAACTATAAAGAAAAAGTGAAGATTGAGATTGAAAGAATGCTGGAAGAAGGAACCATAGAATCTGTCGAAGAGTCAGAGTGGATTAGCCCTATGGTGGTACAAGACAAGAAGACATGAGAGATTATGATATGCGTAGATCTCAGGAATCTGAATGATGCATGTTTACATGATCCCTTCCCTACACCATTCACTGATGAAGTGTTAGATAATGTGGGAGGCCAGGAAGTATATTCTTTTACATATGGATTTTCAGGATACCATCAGATCCGGATTGCCAAGGAAGATCGCCATAAGACCACATTTGCAACAGAATGGGGATCCTACCAATACATAGTAATGCCATTCGGATTGAAGAATGCCCCAGCCATCTTCTCCAGGGTGGTGGTCGAAGCATTCAAGGAATTTCTGCATAAATTTTTAGAAGCATATTTTGATGATTGGACTGTTATCAGTTTATTGAAGAATCATATTGAATGTCTAAGACTAATGTTGGATAAATGCAGGCAGTGTCAAATTGCTTTGAACTTGAAGAAATGTATTTTCTTTTCACCATTTGGAGTGTTGTTAGGTCATATCGTATGAAAGAAAGGATTGTTGGTAGATCCATCCAAGATTGCCATTATAGTTGATCTACCCCCTCTTACTTCAGTTAAACAACTACGCACTACGTTGGGACACACATGATATTATAGAAAGTTTATTAATGGATATGCTCAGATTACAACACCCATGGAGAAGTTGTTGAAGAAGGATTGTCAGTTTAGTTGGACAGAAGAATGCCAGCAAAGATTCGACACACTGAAACATAAAATGGTTGTTGCGCCTATTCTAGTTTTCCCAGATTGGACCAAGGAGTTTCATGTGCATGTCGATATGTCTTCCATTGCTTTAGGAGTTGTGTTAGCACAACCGGGAGGAGGAGATATTGTCCACCCATTAGCCTTTGCTAGAAGGAAGCTATCAACTGCTGAAATTAATTACACCACCACTAAGAGAGAAGGGTTAGCAATGGTGTATGCGTTGCAGAAATTTCGTCACTACTTGCTGGGAGGGCACTTTAAAATGTTTACTGATCACTCCACGCTGAAATACTTAGTCAACAAGCCAGTGTTGGGGGGAAGGATATGCAGATGGATTCTGCTATTTCAGGAATATGATTTTGAGATCATAGTAAAGCCAGGGAGAATGAACAAAGGTCATGACCACTTGTTGAGGTTGGAACATGGAGAATAATCGACCAGTTTGGAGGATGTGCTAGCAGATGCACAACTATTGGCCATTAGAAAGATCGATGACCACTTCGCAGAGATATTCTAGTTCCTATCAATAGGAATGGCACCTAGTGAGTACACAATTCCTTAGAAGAAACAACTAGTAGTGCGTGCTGCAGACTTCTCACTTATAGTCGGACATCTATACAAGATAAGACCTAGTGAGATATTGAGAAGGTGTGTTATGGAGGCAGAACGAACACTGATCCTTGCAGAAGCTCATGAAGGCATCGTAGGAGGACACTATGCAGGAAAATCAATTGTGCAAAAGGTTCTTAGAGCTGGCCTTTGGTGGCCTATCTTAGACAGAGATGCTAAAGACTATTCCAGAGCCCGTGATGTATGCCAAAGAGTTGGGAAACCATCTAGAAGAGATGAAATGCCATTGGTACCACAACTAACCCTACAAACATTTGAGAAATGGGCCATTGACTTCGTTGGACCTATAAACCCACCAGGAAAGCGTACAAGAGCAAGGTACATAATTACAACAACAAAATACTTGACTAGATGGGTCGAACCAAGAGTAGTTAAGGACAGTAGTGCAACTACAACTGCACACTTCATATTTGATGACACCATAACTAGATTTGGATGCCCAAAGATCCTTATGAGTGATCAAGGAACACATTTCATCAATAAGACAGTTGAAGCCCTGACTGAAGAATTTGCAGTCCACCATCAAAAGAGTAAACCTTACCATCCACAAGCAAATGGGGAAATTGAAGCATTCAAAAAGATTTTGGAAACAACACTAACCAAGATTTGCAGTGTGAACATGGATGATTGGGATCTAAGAGTACCAATAGTATTATGGGCCTATAGAACCACTTGCAAGAAGCTGACAATGCACACCCCCTTCAAGTTGGTATATGGTCTTGAAGTTGTTTTTCTAATGGAGTATTTGGTACCAAGCCTGGTACCAAGCCTGAGAACTGTTGCCTTTACCGATATGGATGACTTTGGCGTTTTTCAAGAGAGGCTTGCACAGTTGTTTGACCTAGAGGAAGATAGATTCATTACAGGACTCCATCAACAGGTTTAGAAGGAAAGAGAGAAGGCCTACCATGATAGGCACATCAAGAAGAAGGCATTTAAACAAGGTGATCTAGTACTGGTATACGACAACAAGTTCATAAAACATCCTGGGAAGTTCAAAAATCATTGGCTAGGGCCATACGAGCTCACTTATGTTACAAAGGGAGGAGTTGTGCAATTGAAAACACTGAATGGAGAATGGAAGGAAGGTTTGGTGAATGGAAGTCGGTTGAAGTTGTACTATGACAACCAACTGCCTTGCAACTCTCAGTAGAAGCATAAAGAAAAGGGTCTAAGTACCAGGTGCATTTGAAACTGGGTACCAAACACAGAAAAGAGAGTCTACACAAGGGACAAAGAGGAGGCATAAAGCATAAAGTAGAGGTTGCACTGTGCAGTCTGGAGTCGAAGTAAAACAGGAATCTTAGATCTGAAGTGCCTCGGGACGAGTCACAAGTGAGTGTTGGGGGCCTGTTGGCCCTTGGTTATGGAAGTATGTGAATATCGAGGAAGAAAAGAGAGAATGCGAACTTTGCGGAAGACACAATGACTGTTACTGGGTCGAAGTGAGAAAAAGAGCAGAAAAGATGGAGCAAAGTAAGTCTTTGGACGAGGAGATCGAGGATGAAAGATAAGCAAGAAAGAAGGATCGTGGACAACTCATCAAGCAGGAAAAGACACCGTTGGATGCTTTGGAGCACCACGCGAGAAGGAAGGAAAGACAAGTTGGCGAAGCCCTAAAAATACGGGTCAAGTTGGCCTAGGTTTTGGTATCTAGGGTTTTGGACACCTAGGTTTCGACCTAAGGATGTCGATGAGATATTGTAATGTATAAATAGAGGTCATAGGACCTAGCTTGGGTCGGTACGATATTATTGTCAATCTAGTGGTATTGTTGTCATGAGTGATTGTTGTTGTGTGAGAGAGAAGTGCTAAGAGTGAGAGTCTTCTGGTATTGTAAGATTTTCAGTTGGGTGCACAGGGAGGGGAGAGAAAGAGAGGAGAAGAAAGAATATATGCTAGCTAAGAGTGTAGACAAGAACTGTATGCTTTACCTTAATATATTATAGCACAGTTCTATGGATGTAGCCCTAGAGAGAGGGTGAACCACGTACAACTTGTGTTGTGTGTGATTGGTATTTTATCTCTGTCATTGATATACTGTGATTGAATTACTATTTCAGCTCTGATAATTAGATGTGCATAATAGATCTAAGTTGATAAGTATATGAATGTTGTGTTGTTCTTGTGTTAAATCCACTTGATATTCCCTTTGGTTGTAGACATCTATGTCCTGCAACCCCCTCATAACTGCTTTGGGTGAGACTGCATCTACTTCGTAGGTGTTTCTGAAAGGGCCAGTAGTTAGGGCTTGTTGGTGCACTCTCGGAGCTAAACCCTGGGTCTACTCCTGTACCAACAATGTGTTGTTAACATTAAAGACTAGCAATTGCACACATAGAAGTGCGAACATGGAGGATATGACAATGAGCGATTAAGCATTCTATATTTCTTGAACGAGCCAACGCGACGACCCGTGTTTGAGATGAACAATCGGAAGGGACAATATAACTCTCCATAGATCTTGGTTTAATGCGTATTAATGGGAGATCTCCTTGAGCATTTCTCTCATTAATGACAATGTTGACAGTTCCTTCATGGTGAGTTGTTAGCATGAAATGTTTCTAATCGCATATTAAGAAAGAAGTACGCAATTCATGGGGATAGGAAAGAGCAGTTAAGGAGTGTATAATTATGGAAAGCGGTCGGGTGAGCTTCAAAATAGGGTTACAAGGTACAACTGTTCGAGGTGAGGGCGTGGGGGTCAAATTGGATGTATCATAACTTTTTGAGTGCAATACGCGTAACACCGAAGAGGGTATGATTTGTATATCGCAGAAGCCCAGGTAATGTTTGCAGGACACAGAACAATGGAGGTGCAAACGTGAGGCTGCCTATCCGGGAACCTGCAATCGAAAAAAGTGGCTTAAGTATGGAATTCGAGGAGTCCGCGATGGAATTGTAGATCACAGAAGTTGTATATCATGGACAAAGAAGTAGTAGAGTTTGAAAGCGCCAACCCAACAACCACGGCCATAGAATTGGCTAAGTAAGGAAAGGAACATCGGTTGTTCGGATTCGTCATGTGAGGATATAGATGGAGATGAATATTTGTCAGCTCTCCAACGCTGGAACCCGCAATAATAGAAAGGCGACTAAGGGAAAAAGGGCTAAGGAGTTTGCAGTGGAATTGTAGATCAAAAAAATTATGAGTGCAAGATGTATATCATGGGAACAAGAAGCAACAGAGTTCGAAAGTGCCAACCCAAAATAGTGATCAAGAATTAGATATTTCGTGAACTCGTCAACATGAGGATCCAAAATAGGGTGACAAGGTCTCCCCAGAAGAGGTGAGGCCCCGACGGTCAAATTGTATCACTCAGAACATTTGAATGCATAATATGTAACACGTAAGAGGGGACGATGTATATTGCGGAGGGCGGGATGCCAATTGTTTCATACAAGTGTGTTTATTTGTCACTAGTAAGAGCATAACTAATGTATATTAGGAAGGACATGAAGTTAGTGGGGATGGAAGGCAGTGACATATACTTTGAAACATTTGTGAACCATGGTAGAGTGAATCTTGCGAGTTCGAGGAGTTCATTGTGGAATTATAGAACATGAAATTTTTGAGTGCAAGATGTATATCACGGAACAAGAAGCATCAGAGTTTGAAAACGCCAACCCGACAACCGTGACCATAAAATTGGCTAAGTATGGAAAGGAACAACGATCGGTCGGATTCGTCATGCGAGGATATAGATGGAGATGAAGATATGTCAACCCGCCAACACTGGAACTCGCGATCATAGAAAGGCCACTAAATATATAACCATAAAGAAATAATAGATGGGAAGAAGAAAAGGGAAAAAGGGCTAAGGAGTCTGCAGTGGAATTGTAGATCACACAAATTTTGAGTACAATATGTATATGAAGAAACAAGAAGCAACAGAGTTCGAAAGTGCCAAACCGACAACTGCGGGCATAAAATTGGCTAAGTATGGAAAGGAACAACGGTCGATCGGATTCATCATGTGAGGATATAGATGGAAATGAAGATATGTCAGCCTGCACCCGACAACCGCGGCCATAAAATTGGGTAAGTATGGAAAGGAGCAATGGTCGGTCGGATTCATCATGCGAGGATATAGATGGAGATGAAGATATGTCATCCCATCAACGCTGGAACCCACGATCATAGAAAGGCCACTAATTATATAACCAAAGAAATAATACATGGGAAGAAGAAAAGGGAAAAAGGGCTAAGGAGTCCGCGGTGGAATTTCAGATCACGAAAATTTTGAGTGCAAGATGTATATGACGAAACAAGAAGCAATAGAGTTTGAAAGCGCTAACTCGACAACCGTGGGCATAAAATTGGCTAAGTATGGAAAGGAACAACGATCGATCATATTCATCATGTGAGGATATAGATGGAGATGAAGATATGTCAACCCACCAATGCTGGAACCCGCGATCGTAGAAATGCGACTAAGTATATAATTAGAAAGCGATAATACATGGGAAGAAGACAAGGGAAAAAGGGCTAAGTATCTCACAGAAGAACATTTATTGTTCGTTTATTAATGCCAATCATTTCGAACCCTTGGTGAGTTCTCACTAGTAAAAGCATAAATTGCAAATCACGGAAGTTCTTTGGGTGCAAGACGTATATGAAGAAACTGGGGACATAAGTGTTGGATACTGCAAACCTGGGACTCCGTGATCAGATAATTGACTAAGTATTGAAAGGGACCGTGGTCGGTCGAGCTCATGGTGTGAAGATATAGATAAAGAGTTGCCATTTTTCAAATCCAGGAGGTCGTGATCATATAGATGCGACTAAATATTGGACCACAAAGGGATAATAGAGGGGGAGAAAAGAGGAAAAATTAAGAGAAAGTGTTTATATTTATTCCAATAGTATTCATATTAATATATATTAATAGATTATTTTTGGTCCAAATGCAGATCATCTTCCAATTTGCAGGATCTTGTTCGGTTCGCAAATTTTGTTGAAATCCATAAGCAACATCTACTCTTCGTTTATTAATGCCAATCCTTTCGAATCCCTGGTGAGTTCTCACTAGTAAAAGCATAATTTACACATCATGAAAGTTCTTTGGGTGCAATATGTATATGACGGAACAGGGGACATAAGTGTTGGATACTGCAAACTCGAGACCCGATGATAAGATAATTAGCTAAGTATTGAAAGGGACCGCGGGTGGTCGGGTTCATGGTGTAAAGATATAGATAAAGAGTTGCCAATTTTTGAATCCATGAGGCCGTCATCATATATATGCGACTAAATATAGAACCAAA
>ML776838.1:876430-891522 GCA_009831015.1 Picea engelmannii
AGTTTTTATACGTTCCTGCGGAAAAATTGTATATTGTGGAGCTCTGGGCACTCTTTGCAACTCGCGGAAGATTCAAAACACAATTTTGAGGCCGTCAATCCAGGAATCCACAATCGAAAAAGTGTCTAAGTATGGAACAGGGAAACGTTGGTCGAGACTTGTTTTCGCTAATATATTGAAATTTGTAATAGATTTTCCATTACCTGGCAAGATCTTCTTTGCATGTTTCTGGACAAGTTTTGTAGGGATGGTTGGTTCTCAAGACTTTTTCTTATTAATGAGGGTATTTACGGTTGTTGCATGATGCCATTTTAGTATTAAACCTTTGGTGTTTCATATCTAGAAAGAAGAACGAGGATGGCCAGAACATGAAACAATGAATATGAGTTGGAGATTTCGTGAACCCGCCAACGCGAGGATCCAAAATAGGGTGACAAGGTCTCCCCAGAAGACGCGAGGCCTCGACGGCCAAATTGTATAGCTTAGAACATTTGAATGCATAATGTGTAACACAGAAGAGGGTACGACGTCAGAGTCCGGTAGTCAATTTGTATATGGCTGAGGACCAGGTGCCAATTCTTTCATACCAGTGTGTTCAATTGTCACTAGTAAGAGCATAGTTAATGTATATTAGGAAGGATGTGAAGTTAGTGGGGATGGAAGGTAGAGACAGATACTTTGAGTGAAGTTAATGTATACAAGGATCCCGTGGTGGAATTGTAGATCACAAAAGTTTTGAGTACAAGATGTATATCAAGGAACAATAAGCAGTCGAGTTCGTAAGTGCCAACCCAACAACCACGACCATAAAATTGGCTAAGTATGGAAAGGAACATCGGTCATTCGGATTCGTAATGTGAGGATATATATAGAGATAAATATATGTAAGCCCGCCAACCCTAGAACCAAATATCATAGAAATATGACTAAGTATATAACCAGAAAAGACGAGTACGTATGCGCCAACCCGATAACCGTGACCATAAAATTGACTAAGTATGGAAAGGAACAACGGTTGGTTGGATTCGTCATGTGAGGATATAGATGGATATGAAGATATGCCAATCCACCAACCCTACAACCTGCAATCATAAAAAGGTGACTAAGTATATAACCAGAAAGCGATAATGGATGGAAAGAAGAAAAGGGGAAAAGGGCCAAGTATCTAACAACAGAAAATCCATTTTTCATTTATTAATGCCAATGTTTTCGAACCCCTGTTGGGTTCTCACTAGTAAAAGAATAAATTGCAGATCACAAAAGTTATTTGGCTGCAAGATGTATATGATGGAACATGGGACATAGGTGTTGGATACCGCGAACCCAGGACCTGGTAGCCAGATAATTGGCTAAGTATTGGCCAAGAGAAATTTTTGATATTTATTTCAATAGTATTCATATTAATATATATTAATAGATTATTTATGTTTCAAATGCAAATCATCTGCCGATTTGCAGGATGTTGTTCGATTCACAAATTTCATTGAAACCATGGAAGTTTTGAGTGCAAGATGTATATAACGCAACAAGAAGAAGTAGAGTTCGAAAGCGCCAACCCAACAAACATGGCCATAAAATTGGGTAAGTATGGAAATGAACAACGGTCGGTCGGATTCGTCATGTGAGGATATAGATGGAGATGAAGATATGTCAGCCCGCCAACACTGGAACCCTTGATCATAGAAAGACGACTAAGTATATAACCAGAAAGCAATTATAGACGGGAAGAAGAAAAGGGGAAACAGGATAAGTATCTCACAGAATAAAATCTATTGTTCCTTTATTAATTCAAATATTTTCAAACCCCTGGTGAGTTCTCACTAGTTAAAGCATAAATTGTAGATCATGGAATTTCTTTGGCTGCAAGATGTATATGATGGAATAAGGGACATAGGTATTGGATACCACAAACCCGGGACCCGATGGTCAGATAAATGGCTAATTTTTAGCCAAGATAAACTTTTTATATTTATTCCAATAGTACTCATATTAGTATATATGCACAAATATTATCAAATATAAGAAGTTGCAATATATGCAAGACATTGAACAGGAACATGGCATCAACAATTGAGTTGCCTTGTTGTAATAGTTATTAATTCATTTTATTTACATAAGTATAGGGTCGATGCCACATAAGTATGGCCTATGACAAATTATTCTTCCATGTAAAATGTAAGGAACAAATAGAGTAGCCTTTATTTAAATTAAAGTACTGGGCAACAGAAAGAAAAGCTTGTCGTCCATGGTTTAACGAAACACAGAAAAAAAAGGTACAACATAAACTGGAAAGAAATGCCAGAGACTTGAAAACACCATAAAAAAATAAAACCACAAATATTCTATATTCAAATAAGATGGTTTATGAAATACAACTGAGATTATTTTCCACAATGACTGCGATTTGGCCTGCCGCCAACCAATAAAAAATATGTAAAATAATGAATCTTGTTGATAGTATTCTTGATGATCAAATACTTGATTTGTAAAAAACAATGAGTTGAATATCAATTTTGAGTCATGGACTTAATTGGTGCTGCCAACTAGATCTATCCCAGTTTTTTGAATAGCTTGTCTCTTCTAGGTATGGGCTGCTTGCATTGGCTGGTTATTCAACATTGGGGTTTAAGGTGCCTTCCTTTAATGTTACTTACCATTGACATCCGAGACAACTTAGAAATGTGATTCAGGCCCAATTCAAAGTCGAGGGACTCGTTTTATGTGACGTCAGTTATGGGGGAAACAAATCTTGTTAAGCAAAAAAAGCCGAGACAGGAAAAAAAATCAAGTATGTTGTGATTGCTATCCTCCCTGTATTCGATCATCTGTTTGGTTGAAAATCCTGCCTGAAGATTTGTATGTTGAACTTATTTTTTCTATTACAGTAAATTAGAAGGAATGTCCAAGCCAGCTGCAAAATGTTCTTATGTTGAAGTACATGACTTCTTCTGACAACACAGGTCTGGAAAGTGTATCTAATGTTGCAGATCACATTAGAATATATCTTTTGTCGAGTGGTAAAAAACATGGTGGCCCACATAAAGGTATGGAATGTTCGGAAGTGACACCAAATATTACTCCATGCCTGAATACACTCAGTAGGGAATTATAAAATTGGATACCAAACAACGTGAGCAACTGTATGGGCGTTTGAATAAATATTCTGAAATTACATAATGTTTTATGCAAAAGTTGTAATAGGATTGACAAACAACTAGTTTCTATGTCAAATAGTGTTGAGCGACCTTTGGATGTAGCAACAGACTCGACATACAATCAACTTTCAATCCAAGTAGTTTCACCTTTAGGCATCCACATAAGAGGTGACCCCAGGTTCCATATAGCTTCGGCCTTGGACATCGACATTGGTGGTGGAAATGGGAACAATGCTACTGACTACACTGTGACATTGCAGTGAACAAGCATGGCTGTCATTTTCAAGGTACTTAAACTGTAGGATTGTCAGACCTGCAAAGAACATCAACTTTAGTGTTGCTTTCTCATGAAATCTACAATTTTGGCTTGAGTCCATAAATATTTGGACGTTGGGTGTCCTGTGCGATAATGAAATTGACATTAGGCACATGCCAGACATCTATTATCTGACATTGCAGTGTTAATGAAATTGCCATAGTGGACGACGACTCAATTGTATTGGCACAAACAATATTAAGTTTGTGATTACTAAACATCCTTGAAGGACGTGAACCCCAAACAATGCCTAAAACTTTTCGAACATGCGCCTGTTAAAAAAAATACATTGTTCTATATTTAAAAAAAAAAGAAACTGTATGGTCTGATTTTTTTTTTGTTATCAAATATCGCATAAACCGCAATAGAAGAAATGCATTTTCCCCATCCAACGCAAGGGAAACAACAAGAAGATTGACATTAGGTTGAAACAGATCTGGAAACACACCACTACATTAAGGTTTCTTCTAAATAATGGAATAAGATGATTACATGAAGGTGGTAGTAAAAGGTGATTTTCAGAAACCAAATCATTACCTGAACACGCAAAAACTCTTGCAGAAGGTGGTAGTATAAAGTAATCCTCAAAAAAATGTTGCAAAGTCCATAATCCAGTTATATGTGTAGGAGTAGTAAAATAAAAAAATGTGCAGTAGTGGTAGACAGTTGATTGTATATGGAGTCTGTAACTACATCTAGAGGACAGTGAACAAAATTTGACAAAGAACATGGCTTTCTGTCAAGTCTGTTACCACACCTAGAAGTAGCCCAACAAAATTTGAAATAGAAACTTTTGTAATTTTAGTATGTTGCTTTATCCACCCATACCGTTTCTCTTATCGGATTTTGGGTACATTCGTGAATGGAGTAATATTTCGAGTCATTTCCGAATATCATAGACCATTTTGCAAGCCACAGTAAGTGAGACTCCTTTGACGAAGACAAATTCTTGTGTGGTCTACATAATTCGATATTGTTGCCAAAACTGTGTTGTTGGAAGAAACTATATACTTCAACAAAGAAGCATTTCGCACGTGACCTGAAAATCCTTTCCAATTCCCAGCAAGAAAAACAAAGAATATCAACAAACAAATCTCCAGACAGGATTTTCAACCAACCAAAGCATCTAATAAAGGGAGAACACCAACCAAAAGATACTTGTTTTTTTTTTTTTCCCTGTTTGAGTTTCTGTTGGATAACAAAGTTTTTTTTTTGGCTCAAAGCTCACGCCACATAAAACCAGTCTCTCTTATTTCATTTGGGCCTCAATGGCATCTCTAACTTGTCTTACATGTCCATGACCAGGAACATTAGAACGAAGGCACCCTAAAGCCCAACTCTTTGATGATAGAGAGAAATGGAAATAAGTATTTAAAAGCAACGTTGGAGGATGACAGTATGATCTTCCGTAGATTTTGGTTTAATTCATCTTAATGATAGATGCCCTCGATCTTTTTCTCTTATTAATGCCAATCTTTTCGAATATGTGCGTTGAATAGTGACTAATAGCACGTAATAACATTCCCATATCCAAGAAGATTCTCAAATCTGACAACATCTAACATATGCACAATATTAAAGAGGGACATGACGTCAACACCTATGTGGATGACACGTTCATGGATGGAAGTGAGGTAGTACAATATTGCACTCTTACTACGATGAAGAATTTAAAAAACTGAAAGAGCCAATATATTTTTTTTGCAAATTCAAATTGTAGGCAAAAACAATTATCAGATCCCATACTATTCGCTTGTCTATGCATTTTAATGGGAGATGTCCTCGAGATTTACACTTATTAAAGCCAATATTTTCGAACCTATCTGGTTAGTTGTCACTTTTGAAAGAATAATTAATGTCCATTGGGAAGGGTGGAAGGTAGCACGGATGGAGGGGAGCGACAAAATGCTTTTAAAATTTTCTGAACCTGGGAACACGTGAACCCATGAAACTTTGAAAACTCAATTAAGTATGGAAAGGCAGGTCGAACAGACAGAGTCATCGTAGGTAGAGGCAGGGTTGTGATTTTGAGGAGTGCGAGTTCAAATTGTAGAGCACGAAAGTTCTGGGTGCAAGATGTATACACCGAACACAATTTACCATGGTTCGATGACACTTGTCTAGGAAGTTGCATTCATAAAATTGGCTAAGTATGCAACCGAATGATGGTCGGTCGGAATCATGATGTGAAGATAGATATGGAGATAATGATTTTTCAGCTCGCCACATCGGGAACCTACGAGCACAAAAACGTGAGAAAGTATAGAAGCAAAAACGTATAATAGAGCGGAAGAACAAAAGGTAAAAAACAGGAAATTTTACAAGAGGAAAAGAAAGGGAGAGAATAACTATATCGCTCAGACAACAACACCTACTCTCATAACTTTGAAACCATAGTAAGATAGAAACCATGGAAAAAGAATCACCAACTATGAAATATAGTTGGAGCCCAACAAAATTTGGTTGAAGCCGTAAGAGATGCAATTTACTTCGACTGCAAAATTTTGCATGTTATTTTATCTTAACAGTATTTTATGGGGAGCCAACTGTAAAACAATGTAGCAACAGATCCAACTACAGATGCAACACCCCAACATTGCAAAGCTCAGGCAAACAAGAGCAAGCAACAAACAACAACCCAGTTAAGAAGCACCAAAAGGCCCACCTACAACCACAGGACCCGAACCCTACAAAGTTGAATAAAACAACAATAAGTAACATCCAATGAACAAAGAAACAAGCACCAACCAGTCCACTAGGAATGTCGTAGTTCCAATCGCGGTTGTTGAACCCCAAACGTGAAAACTGAAACAAGATGAACAGGCAAACAAGAACAACAACAATAGGAAAATAATAAATCAGTGGAGATGCAAGAAGCAAGCATGAACCAGTGAACCAACAATGTCACTGAAGTACACTATTGCCCAAATTGACTACAGAGAACATTGCATATATATATATATATAGAGAGAGAGAGAGAGAGAGAACGAATGAAAATGTATTGTAACAAGCCTGCTAAGTAAACATTTAACATTGTGAAGCCTATTAGGTAAACATTTAAGTATGTCAGAAATGCTCTGTAAACATTTAAGAAATAATGCAGTGTGGTAGGTCTCTTACGTACCAAAAACAAATTTAGTATAAAATAGTGTTGGTCTTAACTTCTCTCTTTTACTGTTTGAATTATTGACCCAGGGTTCATGTCTTTTCGGGTTTCCAACAAATCCTCTAAATCTATCGGCCCTCCTGGTAAGCCATAAGGCAACACAACACACAGAATGCACTGCGTAGTCTCACCTGAGATAGCTTTAAATGGGTAGTTGTAAGACTCGAGTGTTTACAACCTAGGATCGAGTATGAGATAGGGGTTTATTAACCAGAGCCATGTGCTACGACCTGGGAATGTAATCTACTTATTCCTCACGGGTGCACGTTTTCATTTCACAGTTTAATTTTCGAACAACATAATCATATTCCATAACAATATATTAACTAATTTATTAAACATAATAATGAACTGCTGAAAGAAAACAAAGATATGCATGCATGCATCACATTACACAGGCATTACCATGGTTCACCCCCTCTTGGGCTATGCCCACAAAGATTTGGCTTTTGTCTCTTTTATTATGATAGTTTTGCATCTCCAGCATTGCGCGCTTACAATTCTCCTCAGATGGATAGGATCTATATGAGGTGAACTAGATCGCACCAGGCTCCACAACTTGCAATCTAATCCTTAGATCTTCCTTCTCTCCTCTGCTCTTAGCTCAACATGTTACAAAATTAGTCCATGACCAAATTACATAACACATCAACTCGTATCTAGCTACAATAGAGTATTACAAAAGTTGAACTAATGCAAAAGCGAATCAACCTCTCTATGATACTTGTGTATCTCTATTTATATATATCGGGCTCTTCAGCCGTTTACAATGTATTACCAAAACCCTAACCCTACCGACATTAGGTCTTCCTCCCGTGCACGAGTGTTGTTCTTCCTCCAACTTTTGTTTTCCTTGTGCATGCTTTCTTGCATGCACGTGTGTTATTCTTTCTCCAGTTGTTACTTCTATTTCTGCGCCCTTTCTTTCCCACAATTGTCCTTCTTTCTACTTTGGCCTAGTGCCAACAAATAGAATTAGTAACAATAGTTCGAACAATAGAGAATGTATTCGAAGGACAAACATTGGACATGCTAGCATATCAAACATTGGGATAAATTTAGCTAGCAGAAAATGTTAACACAAACATTCGAACTAATGCTAGCATTAATCCACCTTCAAGAAATGCATAAAAAAATATATGGTTCAAAAAGACTGTATACGATCAAAAAGTTTAGATATGCTAACATATAAAACATTGGGAATAGAGAAGCAGGAAATAAGACCTCCAATATGTTATCCAATCAGATCATTGCATAAATGGTACTTTTTATTATATAAAAATCAATGTTTTTAGTTCCCTAGCTCCAACAATAGATATTATGCAAATATTTTTGGTCAAAGGACAAACTAATATGAAGTCAACGAATTATCGATCACTATAGTCCCTTTATGCCTACGACAGAGACTAATAAGTTCATGCGTCAATGTAAGAAAGTTGTGGAGAGTGTCGAGGTAAAAGAGATTTGAATGTGTTGAAAGGAAAGTTTTTAAGTTTGTCAATACACAGTTTCATAAGTTTGTTGATACAAGTTAAGTAGAAGCACCGACATAAAAGATTGTTAAGAGATTTTCACTATATTTCCAAAATTTCTCTCGCTACCGGTAGGGACCATTCGACATGCTTCCTATGCACAATTTTCAAGATTTTACCCTATCACCCTATTAAATTCATTTGACATCATTGCCATGGGAAATTTTGTGAACAAGAAAGTATGGAGAGGCGGTAAAAGAGGTAAAAGAAAATTTTTGAGCAACAACTAAAGAAACAGATCGATTGGTCATTAACTCATTGATTTAGTGGTTAGGGCATCCAAATGCCATTTAAGTTTTTGGTATTTGGTAAGTCCAATCAGGTTTAAGGGGGATTTTGTCATCATGCCACCAATATTTGGCCTGTTAGTTATTAAATTCAAACTTCTCAACCAATTTAACCATTGAGAGCATGAATTCAGAGTGGATTCTATGAGATTCGATTGTTGAGATATAATTTGTTGCATGTAGGAGGTTTAGTTTGTGTATTGAGTATATTGTGGTTAGTGTGAGAAATTGTATGTGATCATCATGTTGTGTGTGCCACACTCTTGCATGTTGAGGTATTATTGTGAGCCGAGGTTGATTGTGGGAAATAGATCTAGTTCATTGTTTTCTCATTCACTCAGGCCAAGTAAGTTACTAAGCTTGAGTTTTGAACTAAGTTTATGCATTTTGGATTATGAATTTGGACCGGGGAATGTTTCAGGATTTTCACTCCTATAATAATAGCTACCTATTCTGAAGTCTTCTTAGATTTTTTTTGCTTAGGAGAAATGTCATTAAACCTTGCTTATTTTAGAAATCATGCCCCATGTTAAGCCCTAATATTGGCTAATTACCCCTTAATTGGGGAATATTACATTAGTAATGTTATTTTATTTATGTCGGCTTTATTCCATTAGTTATAATTATACCTCCTAGTCTCCTATATATACCAAGGAGACATTTTCATTTGGAATCATCTTGGAATTGTACATTTATGTGGGCATAAGGAGGTTTCCCCTCAAAGAGGATTATTATCTAAATTTCTCTCTTTTTCAAGGTGTTGAGTACTTATTCTGAGGTTTTTCTATGCTATATTGATATTTGATTCTTAACATATGGTATCAGAGATCAAGGTCTTGGGGTTTCGTTGCTACATCTGAGACACCTTGGCATTTTCGCTATAATTTTTTTTTCTAAAATGTTTCAGAAGGAACAGAATGGAGGATATTTAGTAAATGAATCAAGGTATGTTGGGTTAAAATTTTAGCTCCTGAGGCCTTACAATTTCAGAGATACAACCTCTGCAAGATAGGGTTCTTGAATCATCCTGAACTGAGTCATTGCGGAATTTTCGCTATAAAAAAATTTCTGTAACGTTTTAGACCTTAAACGTCGGATGAGATTCATAAAAATTAGTAAGGTATTTGTGGTAAAATTTTCATCTTCTGGGTCATCTTACATTTGTAGATACACCCTGTGGAAGATAGGGTATCTGACTAGTCCTATTGACTAGTCTCAAGAAGGTGTTCCAGGTAAAAAAATCATAACTTCTTCCTAGAGTATCCAAATGGAGTGAGATTGGTTGCATTGGATAGTGGACAGTCTGCAGTATTTCTGGTACAAGTTTTAGAATTTTATATCAATTATTTTGTGCGGGGAACGCTATACAAGTGACATCTCCCGTAAAGGCCAAAAATCAGCAAGTTGTGGGGAAGTTACTGTAAATTCCACTTGGCACATTCAATTTTGATCAGACCTATGGCATTGCAGAGAAGAAATATCAGAGAACTACAAAAATAAAGTTTCATACCCAGAAGAGATGAAACTTTGGAGATACAACAGAAGAATTATTGTCTAGTAGAACCACCTCAAAATCAAGGTTCAAAAGTGATACTTGGCCAACATGCCACCCAAAAAGGGAACTTCTACACCAAATAAGCCTCCAGATAATCCTACATAGACTCTTGATGAAGGTGAAGAAATGTGTAGGGACATAAATGATTTACAAAAGAAGACAATAACAAAAGATGAACTACAAGAGACGTTGGAGGGTTTAAAAGGGGAGATCATGGAAGGATTGAAAAATTTCATACTAGAGAGGACACCTTAAAGTGAAAATGTATCCCATGAAATTCATGATGAGGATACAAGGAAGGTGAATCAAGAATGGAGAAGTTCCAAATTTGGGTTGAAGACCAACCACGTTCCTATGATTGATATGAGGAAGTTTGATGGCAAGGACCCAATCACATGGATACTTCAGATGGAACAATTCTTTGATCTACAGAATGTGCCACATACACAAAAGGTACGGATTGCTTCTTTATATTTAAAACCCAATCAATTTCTATGGTATCGATGGCTTTGTTCTCAAAAATCACTCATCACTTGGACAATTTTCACAGAAGAAATGATAGCACACTATGAGGATACAAGGAGCAATACCTTCTTTAGCCAATTGTTAAATCTCAAGAAAAATGGTTCAGTTATAGAGCACATTGAGAACTTCCAAAGATTGAATATAAAGGTAACATATATTCTAGATGAGCACTTGATTGATGTATTCATAGGAAATTTAAAGGATAACATTCAACATGAGGTTCACCTTTGGGAACCCAAATCATTGGAGAATGCATTTAAGGTGGAAAGAAATGTTGAAAGTAAAAATATGGCTATGGCTACTAGAAGGACCAATCCCAACATCTATAGAGAGAATAATGCTCCTTATTTTAAAACACCTCAACAATTGGAGGAAAGAAAAGAAAAAGGTTTATGCTTTAATTGTGACAACAAGTACAGTAAGGGACATATGTGTGGTGAGAAGCAATTATTCTACATAGATTGTGAAGAGGAAGAAGAACAAGAACAATAACCATCTCTAGATGAAAACGTAGAAGCAATTTCGTCTGAAGAGTTGACTCCCATGATATCGTGTAATGCATTGGCTGGAATTATCACTCCTCAAACCCTCAAGATCGAAGGATACATCAAAAAGGAAAAGGTAATAGTCATAATTGATTATGGCATTACTTGTTAGGAGCAATAAAATAAAACAAATGCGGAAATAAAACACAGAAGATACACAATACAAGAGAGACACAGATTTACGTGGTTCACCTAGTGTGGGCTACGTCCACCAGAGAAATTGCCAGGTCTTTTCTTTATTATTATCCAGCAAAATGAAGGGATACAATCAACAACAAAACCTGTTGTAACTTCCTCTTCTTTCTCTCACAATCTCCTCTCTCAGAATACAATACTTGCCAACTTGCATAGTCGCAATACATTTCCCTCGTAAAAGAGGGTTGCCTTCTAGGGCAAAAAACCCTAACATAATCTCTATCATTAGATCTGTGACCTTATAATGAACGGTCCAGATTTACAATGAAATTACAATATACTTTTACAAGGAAATTTTTGCTTCGGGGGCTTCGCCCCCGAACCCCCGCTGGGGTCCACTTGCCCCTAGACCCCCCATCTAGAGGGATAGCCCCCCCCGGACCCTACAGAGGGGGTACCCCCCCTCTGCACTCCCCTGCGTGGAAGAGTGTACATACTTCTGGGGTGTAAATACTTCATGGGGTATAAACACGGCTGAAAGTAAAAGACCTCTAAATCAAGAAGATAATCAGGCTCCACAACCAACAATCTCCCACTTGGAGACCGATCTCAACAACTCCATCGCTACTGTATATGCTGGACTCTGAACCTTCTTGTACCTGGCAAATTTCTCATATTCATCTTCATTCTTGAAGACCAACTGAAACTGAGCAAGTACTCAGTTTCTCCCTGGTTACTCACTTTGTTAACATGTCTGCAGGATTCTGGCTAGTGTGTATCTTTTCCAGCTTCAATTGTCCATCTTCCAAGGCGGATCATATGAAGTGGTACCTCAACTGTATATGCTTAGTCTTCGAATGGAAGGCTGAGTTATTTGCAAAGTGAATGGCACTCTGACTGTCACAATACAACCTGCTATTCTCCTGCTTCTTTCCCAATTCCTCCATAAAACTTTGTAACCAAATCATCTCTTTACTAGCCTCTGTAGCAGCAACATACTCTGCCTCTGTTGTTGAAAGTGCAACGACCTTTTGCAGTTTCGAAATCCAACTTACTGTTGTTCCACCTATAGTAATAGCATACCCTGTGGTGCTCCTCCTACTGTCTTTATCACTTGCCATATCTGAATCAACATATCCCTGTAGAAAAGTGTCTGAACCTCCAAAACACAATGCATGTGTAGTAGTACCTCTCAAATACCTGAGAATCCACTTTACTGCCTCCCCTTTACCTGGATTGTTCATATACCTGCTCACAACTCCCACTGCATGTGAAATATTTGGTCTTGTGCAAACCATTGTGTTGCCGCCTATTCAGCTAGGGGGGAAAACTCATGTGCCATGATAATATGCATCACCAGATGCGAATATGTTGAAGACAGTATTGGTTCTACTTGGGCATTTGATGCTCCAACACAAAATTTTGTAAACGAAATTTTCGCACCCCTGCGAGTTAATAATGTAATAAGTCTGCATGGATCATAGTTAGGTCATGTACATTGGGATGTTTTCATTAGGAGAGTTCCTTTCACCGAGGGTTTTTTATCCTCAGGTTGTCAACTGGGCTTTTCAGCCCGGTTGATTTCCCATGAGTTTTTCCCTCACACATGCAATAATTTCTCCAAAGTGGTGAACGACGTTCTAATGATCTCATCCTTTGGTAACTATTGTTTAGGAATGTTGTAAATGACCATGCCAGACAATGTAGAAAGTTTCCCGGAATTTTGTTGAGTCTAGATAGTTTTTTTTTAATTAATTAAAATTTTAATAATTTAATTAATTAAATGTTTTTTGAGCAAATATTGTAAAAACTGAGTCTTTGGGCTTTTGATAGGGGTATTTGTGCTCAAAAGAAATTGAATAGTACCCCCTACACCCATAGACCAATTTTCAGCTCAGTCGGACGAAGTTTTCTATGCCTTTGTCCACTCAGAGTCAGAGTCAGTCAAAACAACAATTTTAAATGCTAGGGTAACATTGCCAGAATGTCAAATTATTGTAATTTTTGAGTTATTGAGTAAGTGTTAAGGTGGAAAAGAGAAAGTTAGACCCTCCTAACCTACCCAAACCCAACCTAACAACTTAACAACCTAAACACCATCCCTAGCCTTACCGCCTCACTCATTAGCTCACGCCCTAGGGGGAAAAAAGTCCCCTCTCATCCCAAACCTTTGACTTGACCCTTGATTAGTTGTGTGGGCCCCTCTTAAGTGAGGTGCGCACCTCCTAAACCCTCACTCAAATCAAACCTTAACCCCACACCCTAATCTAACTCCTAACCTCACGCCCCTCTCTTTAGCTTGCGCCCCCATGGGAGAAACACACTCCCGTTTCACCCATAACCTTGAAAACTCACCCAAACTTTAATGTGGGCCCCTATATTTAGCCTAGTGTGCCCCCCCTAGCCTAATAACTCACTCATCCTAGGACCACATCCTCCCACCTCATTAATCCAAGTCAAAAACCCTAGCTTGGGCGCCCCTCTCTTAGAGATTTGTTCATTTGCTTATGATTTGACACTTGGAATCAATCCAAGTGCCTTCACTTTGCCTCTTGAGTTATAAATACAACCCTTCCTCACCCTTTTTCCTCACCATTCTTTGAGCTAAAGTTATGCTACTGAATTTTTGCCTCATCCATCTTGCTCTTGCCATCTCACATTCATTCATTTCTCTTGAGAGAATTGGAGCAATTAGTTGCTTCAAGGCTCTCCCATTTGGATTCAATAATAAAGTCTTTGGAGGATTTTGGATCAATCTAGACTAGTCAGATTTGTCCATTGCATATGAGATGATTTTGTTCCTTTACATTTTGTGGGTTTCTAGCTAGTATCTTGAGCAAATTAGTTTGTTTGGGTAGATCATTAGACATTAGTGCTGATGATCTATATATGTTGGTTAGTTAATATTGTGAATTAGTTCATTTTGCTATTCTATATCATCATATTATATTGTTTTGGACTCACATCTTGTTTTAGTGTGCAGATTTTTCTCACAAGAGTTGGTTGGAAGAGACATTAGAGGAGTTTCCTGCCAAAGCTTGCATAAACTTCTTACTTTTTGATTTGGATCTGATATATTGCTGTCATTTCATACCCATTTTCTGTAACTAACTTATCTTAGATAGGTCACAAATTTATATTTCAAATTGGAGATTTGTTTGTGGAAATTTTTTTGTGTAAAAACATAATTTTTTTTTACATTTGTGTGTGTTTTGCAGCATTTCCAGCAAGCTTTTGCTTGCTTTTTTTTTGCATGTTCTTACCAGAAATAAGGAGAAACGCTGCCCAAATCCATCTACAAGACTTCCCTAAGAACATCCTTTGGTTGGGTAACTATTTCCTCACTTTTCCTTTTGTAAATCCAAGTTTTCCTTTTTCTATTTCATTGATTCTTTTTGTATAATCATAAACCAACATAATAATTGTCTACACCTTGGGAGAGAAATCCCCAATATCGGTGGGCTAGATTAGTTTAATTTTTGCAAGTTGATTTTTTAATTTTTTTTAGTTGTTGGCCCCTCTTGTCCATAAGACAAGGTAGTGTGGCCCTTTTCACTTTAATAATTTGTTTATTTACTTAACAACCCTCTTTGGCCAACAATGGTAGGCTTGCCTCCACCTTGGCCATTGTAAGTGGTGTCATTTTTTCAAGTTTTTCATTTTGATAAGTTAATGTGCCTGCACCTTGGGAGAGTAATCCCCAAAATCGCTAGGCTAAAGGAAAACTTATTTTTTTTTATGATTATATGCTCTCATGGTCTAAATATAGTCTAGAATAGTCATCACAATAATCTTGCTTTTCTCTTTTAAGTTATTTCCCTTTACATGTTTCTAATGTCTCATGGATGAATGATTTAAGTTATGCTTAAGTGGTAC
>ML776839.1:4308-51961 GCA_009831015.1 Picea engelmannii
TGATGATAAAAAAAAACATGCGACTGTTGTAGTACAAATATAGGATTTAAATCCACAGGGGGTATTGAATACTTCAACACAGATATTTGAAGAGCACCAAGTTTGGGATTGGAGTGTTATAAGGATATATGGATTGGAGTGTTAGAAGGATATATGGATTGGATTATTGGATATAATGGATGGATATATTAGGTGTGGTTGGATTTGTTTTCTGGTTAGAAATCTACCAAGAAGAGAGCATTAAGAGCTAGAGGAGTGACAAGGCGAGAGGATGGTGGTATAAGTGTTGAGATAGAAATAATGAAAAAAAATTACAATTTTGATCAAGTTGGATGTAAATGGTAATACAACTATAAGAATTGGATAGACATGCATACCCTCGATTTTAACTTTCATTGGTAAATTCTAGACGTAGACCTAGGTGATAGGGGGAGCATGAAAGATTCATAGATACCATAACTTTGAGGTAGGTTTGACTATATTTGGTCATGAAAAACCCTAAGACAAGTTTAAAGGGGGGAATATTATAATAAACATGACTCGGTGAACGAGTCAAAGTTGTTAGGTCAACAATGGTGGTTTTGAGCACATTGTATTGGTGACCCGTGGTATTGAGCCCGCAGATTACATGTAATGAAATCCTATAAAATTGTGGTGATAATCCATTGTAATGTGTCGAGAGATGAACAATGTGGAGCAACGAAGGCTCATTTGGATGGGGCTAGGATATTGGCCAGTTTGGTTAGGTTTGGCAAAGGGAAATAATAAATTTATTCTTGGTTGGTTTTTCCAGCAACTGTTTTCGAGGATAAATCTCATGTGATTTATGTGTGTTGTTTCTATGTTAATTTGTTTTTTTATCTCTTTCATTTTTTAATTTCCCAACAGTAAATATCTCTAATATATTATGAGTTGATTTTTAGTTGTTGGTTTTTAACAATTGGTTGTAACCACATGAAAAACTTGTGGAACTACACTTAATATTTGTTGTTTCGGTTCGAAAGCATGTTGATGTATAAATAAGAGTTCCTTCTTAATTCCAAAAGAGGACTCTTGGAGCATACATCCAGATTATGATGGAATATAATAAAACTTCTTGATATTTTATTGCACAAGGATTGTAATTTTATAGTTTTATGTGTAGCATGTTTTAATTTAATTTTATGATGTTGTAGTTTAATTTTCTACCATTAATTTTTAGGAGATAGATCTCACTCCATGAGAAAATGGTGCTACTTATATGAATTTATTTGTTTTATGCTATTCAATTTCATAGTTAGTTTTTACATTGATGCAAAGGATGTGTTTCTTTTCCCGAAACATTATTTATTTATTTTTAATCATAAATTGCCAACAATGGAATGATGATTTGTGGAAAGAGGAAACTATGAAATCATGCAAAGAGATAACTTGGTGACAATAGGGTCCCAATAACATGATCGATGCCCCAATACATGGTCAGTGCCAAGAGTTGTTGAGTTAGCTTTGATTTTATGGAAGTGGGTTTAAAATATGTAGAGAAGCATTCACACATGAATTGTAACTGAAAAATGATTTCTATAGGGTATTGTTGCATGAACATTCTAATATTGGAATTGAACGATGATTGTAACCTATTATTTGACATTATAATTCTAATTAAATAACAGTCTACGCTATGAATTCATTTTTTGTATTTCTTTGAGTGTATGTTAGTACTTTCATTTTCTTAAACTCAATTTTGCTTGAGATAACTCAGAGTGTTCAAAGTATACAAATACTACAAATGATGTAATTCTGCACATACTATGTTATCATTTCACAAGTTTATGAACTCTAGATTGATAATTAAATGTAACCAGACTTAGACATAAAAATCAAATGACATTTTTTGCGCAATTGCTAGGAAAATGCTAAAAGAATTGGGGAATTTATAGTATATCATTTTAGAAAATGAATTGGTTTGTTTTACATAGTCTGGAAAGCACTTTGAATACAGAGGAACATAAATGGTAAGATGCGAGGTAATAACCTACAAATCCATTATACCGAGTCTTTATTCCCTTAATTCAAATCATGATAGATTAAGTATGAATCAATAACTTTAGGGATAATAAGACAACTTTCTTGAACTACTCCAATCATTTTCACTCGTGGTGTAGTAAGAGCCACTCCATCCACTAACCCATTGGTAGACAAATATATAGGAGAGGGGATGCATCTAAAGGTGGAAGAAAATGAAGGATAAGAATGTCTCTAAAAGGAAAACCAAACACCTCAAGGTAAACTATGCAAATTACTAGTTTGAGTTTCATTAATGAAGTGATAATGATGCAAAATTGCTATAAAACACTCAAGCTACTGCAAGTTTTCGAAAGCCATATTAAAAGGTCTAAGAGATGGGTATTAGATATTTTTAGGGGATATAATCATTAAATCATCATAAAAACACCCCGAAAAAAATTCATTCACTCAAAATACAATTTATAATAAATGACGTGATTTTCATATCCTTGTAGGAAATTGAATTTGTAAACCTACTAAAACACTGAGTTGGGATAGTCATTCTTTGAATGACCAAACAAATAATCTTTTAAAATATATTTTTAATTGAAATATATTTCACAACCCAATTTGAATCACTTCATTTGGGTGTTTAGCGAAAAAGTTATGCCCAAATTAGTAACTCTTGGTCATGGAATCCGCATTGTAACAATTTTGCATCCTCATTGTTCAATAATGTCAAATAATCACATATTCAATTTGTTTTTATAAGGGATATATGAATTGCAGTATAATCAAATAATAACATTTTTTTTTATAAAGGATATATGAATTGCAGTATAATTCAAGACACAAATTTCATCACTTCATTTAGATGTTGGGTGAAAAATTGTTCACAAATTAGTAACTTCATGTCTTAAAAACAACATTGTTAGACTCTATCTCCTCGATTTGTTCATCATTAGTTTTCAATTATTTTTTATAAGGAATATATGAATTGCAGTATAATTTAAGACACAAATTTCATCACTTCATTTAGATGTTGGGTGAAAAATTGTTCACAAATTAGTAACTTCTTGTCTTAAAAACAACATTGTTAGACTCTATCTACTCAGTTTGTTTATCATTAATTTTGGGATAAAAAATAAAAATACTTATAAAACATATTTAAAGTGGATATATCTACATGAATATAATTTAAATTCCCAATAGAATCATGTCAATTGGTATTTGTATGGAAAATGTGTTCCAAAAAGAGTAATTACTGGTCTAAAAATAGAAACCAAAATAACTCTCCTCTATATACTTTTCCTCATTAAATTTGAGATATGATTTCAATTAAATTTAAAAACATATTTCTATTAGAAATATATAATTGAATATAGTTTCATATTTGAGTGGAATCACATCAATCTGACCTTGAATGAAAAATATGGGCTAGAAATGGTGATTGTAGGTCTGGGAAAAAATTCGCAAACATCTTTGTTCCTCATCATGTTTGAGACATCATTTAAAATAAATTTGAAAAATTGTTTATAATGGAGATATCCTTATGAATATAATTTAATATGGATTTGGAATCACTCAATAATACAATAAATTAATAATTTATCAACAAAATACTAGTAGGTAGTCTAAGGTGGTTGCCACTCCTCATAAAAACTGAATTTTTCTTTGTATTTGGTTGCCACTCATAAAAACTGAATTTTTCTTTGTATTTTTTTTGCTATGCATTAATTGTGATTTTGTTTTCCATATATATTGGAATAATAAATATATATATAAACTTTATTCCTCCATCATATCATGTTTTATTATAGGAAAATGCTAAGTTTTTGTAGGTCCCAGAAGGATACAGAAGGTCAAATCTATGAACAAGTGGTTTTGAGATCAAATTTTGAAAATATATGAACATGGGAATGTCATGAGACATACAAGCCAAGAAAGTGTGATATCATGAAAAATGTTTTAAGATTAAGTTCCTTGATATTTCTATGGACATGTTCTAGCTACTAGTCAACAATAACAAACATTTTTAATATGGATCAAGATTAAGGAAAATGTTTAATTGATATGAAGACCAAATGAAGACAAGTATGAAAGAGAAGTCAAGTTCCTTTTCCACATTAAAAATACTATTACTACATATTAATTATTCCCAAAGTACCAATCTTCGCAGTCACTGGTAGCATGGTGTGCCCATATATTCCCTTCTTCCTATCTCAAAAATGCATGCATGTTGAAGTCAATCAATTTTCCTTTCTTTATGTGGTCAATCTTAAATACAAATATTTTTCATGATGCTACTATTACCACATCACAAGTTTATCCTACTTTCCTTCACAATGTTTCCATACTTTCCTACTCCACCCATCCCGCTCAACTCACTTATAATGGTGAGTTACCTCACTATCCTATCCTTTTTCCAAATAAATTTTGATGGTGAAAACATATCTCGAGTGCCATTAGACCTAAGAGTTCTTTAAAACTAGCTTGTTGGAAGGCATTCCTCGAGCATAAATTTTTTTACTATGAAAACCTGTAAGCGTAGTTAGAAAAATATTATTTGAAAATCAACTTGTTGGCAAATCAGATTTGCAAATAATAGTCAAAATCAAACTTCCATCCAAGTTCAGTTTCTCTTTGAATAAATATTTTGATAGTTCATTTCTCCATCAGAAGTGAGATCTTAGTTTATAACTTAGAAGCTGGTTTCTCCAAATACAACTCATCATGCTACAAGATTCAAGTTCCAGACTGTGCTACATATGATTCTTTCTCACATAATTTAACACCATTGTGGACAATCTCATCTCTCTTACCTCCTAGGATATCATATAATTGTTGCCAATCTTATGGACCTATCAACTAGGTGCAAGCATGCCATTTTTCTAGTATTTAATCACAAATTTGTTGAATGTTATAAGAGTGTATGTGGAAAATTTCCTATACCTATTTTGATCTTTTGTTGTTATTCTATGCCCTTCCTATTTTCCCTTTTTTAAGGATGGAAAAACCTTTGGTTGGGGGGTGAGGAGGGGTTCATGAAACATTTTAAGACATATCTCATACTCTCATGATTTCTTTTTTACTCTGTTTATGGGTCAAAATGGCATGTTAATCAGTAAGGGAAAATCCCCGATGGTGAGTCCCAATTATACTCACCATCATTTGGTATGGAAATTTTCGACAGGTATGTCGGGCTAGTTGTCACTGGAAATTTTATTACAAAGGAAGAAAACAAATTGTGCTCTAAATAATTCTTTTAAATTATAAATATAACTAACTAAAATGAATTCAAAGATATCTATTATACCTATTATTCTTACCTATCCTAATGAGGAGCGTTTCTAAAATGTTAGACATAGTATCAAATGATATTACTGATTACAAAAGTGGTTTTTGTTAACAACAATATGTTAAAACAGTAATGAAACTTATGAAAGTAAGAAAATGTTATTAACTACACTTGTAACACTACCATTGTATCCATTGGTAACCACAAATGTACAAGTTGCTTGAACAACAACAAAAAAAAATCACATGAAATATCATTCAGTGAACTCATAAATTAATAGTACATGTAGAGAAGTCCCATACACAACTGAACACATTCATGGTCACCAAAATTTCCTTCTATCCTTTATTCCATGAGATAATAGTATCACCAATGGTACATTAGGGAAAATATCCCTTCTCTGTCACATGGAGCTCTCTTTTATAGAATAAGAGAGTCTCTTCAAATCCTGTGGACACAGTTACATTTCTTAATTTCAACTTATTTTATCTTATCTATAATTCAAATACAATTTACAATTTAATTTATCAATGTACAATGTTAATAAATACAAAATTATAAAGACTTCTCGGAAGTTATATTCTCCTTATAGGTGGTCCATGAGTTGTATTCCCTAGTTATATATTCATTTATGTTCAAATTCATTTTATCTATTTGTAAATCCCCGTCATATATTCTATCATCAAGTTCCCTCTTTAGATCTCTATTGATGATTTTGATAAATGCATCAACAATTGTGACTTCTCTCACTAGTTGTACCAAATATTTATTCAAAACTTCTTTGCCGACTTCTTTGAGTTGGTCAATGGTTTTATTTATTTCTTCTATGTTTTCTCTTCTAATGAAATTATTAACTTGTTAGGGACTGACTTATGCAATTCATCCATTAATGGAATCCCAAAATTTTCTAATAATTCATCAAAAGATTTCCATAGTTTGAAGAAATATTGTTGGTAATATCAATGGTCTCCTTGATGTCTTCGAATGATTTTCTCTGGCTATCAAACAAGTCCTCGGTTTTCCCCTGTTATTTTTTGGTGAATCTAAAAGGTATGTAGGGGTTTATGTGTGCAGACCTTGCCAATTAACAATATTATCAAATGCATGTTGGGAAATATTATACTGGCTCTTTTTCTCATCTAGCTGATCAAAGAACCTATTTATATTGTTGTTTGAGTTTTCTAGAGGTAAACTGTGTGTAGGATTTTGAAGCATACAATTTTTTGAGTGGATACTCCACCCATCATATTAATATTTTATGTGTTCCTAATGATGGGTGGAATGTCCACTCGAAATGTTGGACATTTCAAAATCCTACATGCAATTTAACTCAGGAAAAATCAAATAAGATTATGAAAAACTATGGAAATCTACATTATCAAATATTTGTGTATCTTCATAGAAATCTTGGATCTCATTCAATTCATTAAAGAAGCTATTTTGGGTCTCTCTCAAGAATTCCTTGGCAATATTGGCCTCTTGTTTTATAGCTTCCAATGCATGGGTATATTTGTGGCTCTCTTTCATATTGGATTCAAATTATTCTACTTGGTTTCCTATTTCCATAATTCTACTTTTCTGATGGTAAATTTTCCATCCCCTATGCATGCATCTATTTCATCTTTATGAGGCTGATAATTTTCATTATTCTTAAACTTGAACTAGTTCTCCAATTATTCCCTTTGTTTCTTTAATTTTTCTTCTAGGGACAATACCTTTTCTTTATAGATGTCAAGTGTAGCATTTATCTCATTGAAAGTGACTAAGTTGGCACCTTCAAATTCACTAAGGCCAGATGTTGTATCTTCTGCATCTTGTTTGGGGTCTTCACAAAGGTTCAAATAAATGATTTTCTTAGGGGAATACTTATTAGGTGTATCTTCTATCCATTGCCTCTTTGTTGATCTTATGACAATTCCTCTTTTGGATTTGTTCAAGTAAGTCTCCCAAAGACACCACCACATCATCAAATTCATCCAACTGTGCATAGGAATAGGAAAAATTAGATGATATTTGTTAATCCCTAGACAAATCTCAATGTTATGTATAAAACCCATTATTAAGCCCCTATATATTGAATTATCAAATTTCTAGTGCTATATTAGTATCTAGGATAGTGATCCAGATGGATATCGATGGCCACCCACCTTTTCCAACTGGCTCAAAACAATTTTCTGACAGTTTTGGCAATTTACTATTTTTAGCAGTTTTAACTTTCAGGGCCATTTTGAGGGCCTAAATGAAGGTTTTTCAGTATAGAGGTCCTCAATGATAGCCAAAGGAATCATTGATCCCCCAAAATGAATATCCTCGATGATACCTTTCCAATGGGCTATCACACGCCTAAAACGAAGATCGTATGCAAAAGTTACGACCCCAGGAAGTTGATGTACTAACTCACCCAAACGGGGCCCACATGACTTTTGGTGCTTCATCTCCTAGGGTTAGGTTTTTAGATGTATAGGGTTTTGGGAATGATTGCTTATTGTAAAAATGCCTTCAAAGCCTCATTGTAACCTGCTTCTTGTGAATGTGCGTTGCCATCACATCTCTTCTTAGAGATAAGATGCCACCATTCTAGCAAGCTTGTTTTCACTGCATTTTACAGTTTCATCTTATTTCGTTATTGAATAGAAAAGCGGTATTACTGTATCTCTGTTATTTTGTGTTAAGCACCTGTTAATAATATGTATTCATTTATTTATGCTCATTAAATCTGGATCAGTGGTATCAGAGAGGTCTGCTACTTGTCATCTTAATGCATGTCCCCAACGAGGTCGGAGTACAAAGAGTTGGGTCTCGAGCTTGTTTCTCTTGAGGATAGAATCTCTCGCATGCCCAAGCGACCTCCCATGGTATAAGAAAAGAAATATGATGGGATAGGAGATCGTTTCAAACTATTTATTGAGGAATCCCTCACGCAATAGAGGAACACGATGATGGATAGTTTCGTGCAAATCCTTCGATGACTACCAACAAGTGACCCATCTTCTTCGAATGGAAGCGCCACCCCCTTCAAGGTACAAATAAACTTTGATATTCCTATATTTGAAGGTCAGATAGAAGCAAATGTTGTAGACAAGTGGTTGAATCTACTAGAAGGGTATTATTCTGTTCATAAATTTTTGAATAGAGAAAATAATACTTTTGCGTTCCTCAAAGTCGTTCCCCATGTCAAAGATTGGTGGGAAACTTTCCGTGAGAAAAAGGAAATAGAGGAAACCTTATTATTTTCAGTCACGACCACATGGGAATCCTTCAGGGATGTTATTAAGGAACAATACTACCCTGTCGAAAGTTATGATGACCTGTATACCAAATGGACCACACTGCGGCAAGAAAGAGACCAAGCAATGCCAGATTTCACAAATATTTTCCATACCTTGTGCACCAAGTTGGGTATCAAATATTAAGAGAAACATCTAGTGCTAGAGTATCGTGGTGCTTTGCATAGATACATCTAGACCGAAATGTAATTTTTGGACATCTCATCCTTGGGCGCGACCTACCGATATGTCGTCAAAATCGAGCAGAATCTCAAACAAAAGATGCGGCAATTTGGGCCTGGGAATCCCTCACAAGAAAATCCAGGAAAGGGCGGCCCCAACCCACCAAAAAAAGGACAGAGAAAATATGGATAGTATCAGGATAACCATTACAAGCCGCAAGAAAAGAAGGACACCAGAAAGACAAAGAAAGATACCAGGAAGTGGTGCGACTTCCATAAGAGACCTTGGCATAACACTGCTGACTGCCGCTCAAAGTAGTCGTCGGTGGCCAAAGTGAAAGCCTCTAACTCAGATGTGGATTCTGACTCCGAGACAGAACCAGAAATGGGAAGATAGATCATTGACGCGAAACCCAGTGCCACCATTGCTACCACCAAGCTCCAGCCTGGTGAACCAGATGAGCCAGAAGAAGGAGAGCGCCTCTTCCATTCACAGATGTGGGTAAAAGGCACCCTGCTACACTTCATTATTGATAGAGGTAGCCATAAGAACCTCATCTCAGCAGAGGTCATCAAGCGGTTGGCCCTGCCAACAACATCGCACCCACAACCCTATACCATTGGATGGCTCCACCAAGGAAGCGATCTCCGCATCAACCAGCAGTGTCGACTGTCGTATGGCATCAAGCCCTTCAAAGACGACGTATTGTCTGATGTTTCTCCTCTCGAAGTTTGTGATGTTCTTTTGGGCCAACCTTATTTATGGAAACGTCATGTTGTATATGAGTCTAGGCCTCATAGTGTTATTATTACTTTGAACAAGAAATTGTACAGGATACCTGAGGCAGTCCTGCCTAGTGCTATTTCCTTGATCTCTGCTAAGCAATGCAGGAAGGTCATCTCTCATATGGGGAAGTTTGTCTTCTTCGTGATTCACTTTAAGAATAAGAGAAAGATTGCAGCCACATCCAGGGTCTCTGCAGCCGACCTCTCCACACAGCAGAAGCAAGTAGATAAGGTCGTGGAAGAATACTCAGATATCTTCTCCTCACCTACAGGGGTACCTCTGTACTTCCAGGTCAAGCACCCCATCCATCTGACCCCCGACGCATTGCTGCCCAATGGGCCAGCCTATCGTCTCTCTTTGTTAGAGAATGAGGAGATCAAGCGACAGATCCAAGAACTGCTCCAAAAGGGGCACATTCGCCCCATCTGATCACCTTGCGGGAGCCCAATCATGTTGGTACAGAAGAAATATGGAACCTGGTGACTCTGTATTGATTATCGGGCTTTGAATAAAATCACTGTCAGAAATCGGTACTCGATTCCCCAAATCGATGACCTCCTTGATCAACTCACGGGGGCCAAATACTTCAGTAAGATTGATCTGAATTCTGGCTACCACCAGGTCCCGATAGAACAGATAGATGTATGGAAGACTGCCTTCAATTCAAAGGAAGGACTTTTTGAATGGTTGGTCATGCCCTTTGGTTTGACAAATGCTCCAGCCACTTTCATGAGGATGAGGGATGATATCCTGCGACCATTCACCAATACTTTTGTAGTGGTGTATCTAGATGACATTCTAATTTATAGCAAGACTTGGGCCAAACACTTGCAACATATTCAACAGGTTCTGCACACCCTGCGGCAGCACAAGCTATATGCAACCTCAAAAAATTCTCCTTCGGCATGGACAGGGTCCATTACCTGGGCTACATCATTGATCAACATGGCATACATGTGGATCTATCCAAGATCCAAGTCATCCATGACTGGCCAGCCCCAACAACACTCATTGAGCTTCAGAGCTTCTTGGGACTTCATAATTTCTACCACAGGTTAGTGTTGGGTTTCTCCCATATTGCATGGGCCCTCAGCCAAATAAATAGGGGTGGTGGTAAGGAAAAATTTGCGTGGGGTTGGTCCCAACAACAAGAGTTCGATGATTTGAAGCAGTGCTTGTGCTCAGCCCCAGTACTTTCACTACTGGACCTACAAAATCTCTTTGAGATCGAGACAGATGCTTCAGACTATGTTGTGGGTGTCATTCTCACTTAGCACAACCACCCCGTGGCCTATCATAGTGAGACACTATCAGATACTATCCGTAAGTACCCTACTTACGACAAAGAAATGTACTCCATTGTGCAGGCATGCCACCACTGGAGATATTACATTATTTGGAAGGAGACAATCATCCACACTGATCATAAGCCACTACAGTCCATGCAGACACAGGGAAAATTGCAGAATGACCGCCATAAAAAATGGTCCACATACTTGTAGCAATTCCACCTCAACATCAAGTATAAATCATGAAGAACCAATTGCGTCGTTGATTGCCTCAGCAGACTTCCAGTCACGACACTCACCACGGTGCTAGACTCTTGCAACTATGAGACATATGAATGGCTCAAAATCTATGAGACAAACCCTGACTTCGCCACCACCTACCAAATGTTGGGTGAAAATGTAGTTGTCGATAATTTCCATCTTCAGGATGGGTTTTTGTGTCATCTGGGCCATATCTATGTTCCATCAAGTGAGTGAGTGAAGCTGATCTGGGAAGCCAACTACAGTTGGGTGGTAGGACACTTCAGCGTCTAAAAGATAGTGGCGATGCTACAAAAACATTTCTACTGGTTGAAACTTCGACAGAAGGTCGACAAGTATATCAGGTCCTACATTCCTTGTGCTATTGCCAAACCGACCACTAAGAAATAGGGCTTGTAAACCCCTCTTCATACTCCTGATAGGCCATGGGAATCCATCTCAATGGACTACATGTTGGGCCTCCCATCCACCAAGTGGGGAAATGACTGTGTTTTTGTGGTTGTTGATTGTTTTTCTAAGATGGCGATTATGATTGCCTGCAAGAAGAGAATCACAGCATAGGCCACTACCAAGCTCTTCTTTGAACGTGTCTGGGTACATTTTGGAATCCCAAAATCCATTATCTCAAATTGGGATAGTCGATTTCTCAGCACATTCTGGTCGAGCCTCTGGTCACTGCTAGACACTAAGCTCACCAAATCCACGGCCTTCCACCCCCAGACAGATGGCCAAACCAAGGTTGTAAATCAAATGATTGTGCATATCCTTCACATGTATAATTCAAAGCACCCTTTCACATGGGATGAGAGCCTTCCCAATGTCCAACATAGCTACAACCGAGCCTTACATAGCTCAATTGGCCACAACCCCTTTCAAGTGGGGTTGGGATTCCAACCATTGGGTCCCATAGATGTTGCACACCCCCTTGCAGTCACCTCAACTGACTCATCTCCTGCTCCAGCTGAAGCTGACAAATTCACCCGTTTCATTGAGTGGATCCAGCACATCCGCCCACAGGTTGAGGATATCCTACAAAATTCCAATGACAAGTACAAACAACGCCATGATCAACATCGGGTGCTGCATAATTTTCAGGTGGGGGACAAAGTTTGGTTGCACTTGCAGAAAGAGCACCTTACAGAAATCCATCGGAAGCTTCTACCACTCCATTATGGACCGTACACTATCACCAAGTTTGTGGGGGATAATTCTTTTGAGCTCAACATTCCTCCTTTCCTTGGCCTGCACCTAGTGTTCAACGTGGATCTCCTTTTCCCTTATTTCCCACCATTATTGGACACCTCAGAAGTAGCATAACAACTGACACCAACAGAGCTCAACCCCGACTGCATAAAATAGGAATCCAATCATCAGATTGTGGAAATATATATCAAGGGAACTTGAAAACAAAGGATCCATCTTTATCGAGTCGTCAAAGCAGGGCAGCTCCTGCACCAAGGCAAGTGGATCACCCGAGGTCGAATTCAGCAGAAATTTCCTCATCTAATCGTGGAACTCAACGCAATGGAGACCATTTCTTCCTAATGAGGTATGATTGATCCATATAGATATTGGTGGCCACCCACCTTTTCCAACTGGCTCAAAATAGTTTTCTGACAATTTTGGTAATTTACTATTTTTAGCAGTTTTAACTTCCGGGGCCATTTTGAGGGCCTAAATGAAGGTTTTTCAAAATCAATCTCCTCAATGATAATCAAAAGCCTGATTGATCCCCAAAAGTTAATCTCCTCAATGATACCTTTCCAACGGGCTATCACATGCCTAAAACGGAGATCGTATGCAAAAGTTACGACCCCGGGAAGTTGATGTACTAACTTACCCAAACGGGGCCCACATGACTTTTGGTGCTTCATCTCCTAGGGTTAGGTTTTTGGATGTCTCGGGTTTTTGGAATTCTTTCTTATTGTAAAAATGCCTTCAAAACTTCATTGTAACCTGCTTCTTGCGAATGCGCGTTTCCATGACATCTCTTCTCAGAGATAAGCCGCCACCATTCCAGCAAGCTTGTTTCCGCTGCATTTTACAGTTTCAACTTATTTCGTTATTGAATAGAAAACCAGTTTTACTGCATCTTTGTTATTTTTTGTTAAGCACCTGTTAATAATATGTATTTGTTTCATTCTGCTCATAAAATCAGGATCATCTAGAACTCTTAATTGTATCCTTTAATTATATTTGTACCCTTTTCCTGAGTAGGTGTAATGGTTAAGAACATGATTTTCCTCCCAAGAGGTCAAAAGTTCAAATTCAGAGGGGGGTAGGGTATGTGTACCTTCTGGACCTTAATTTTAAAATTGTTGTGCAAAGGGGGTCCCTTATCCCATAAACAAGGGAGTGTCATACACCAATTCGATGTCTAGCTTAGTCGTGACCTTAAAATTGGGAAATATACAACCTGAGTGGGCCTAATGGTTAATAATATTTGTTTCCTTCTAAGAGGTCACAAGTTAAAATCTAGAGGGGGGTAGGGTATGTATACCTTTGCATACTTTAGCAATGAAATTGTTGCATGGAGGGGGACTCTTGTCCGACAAACAAGGGGGTATTTTACACCAATTTGGTGGTGTGGGCTGGAAATGACCTTAAAATTGTGTCATCATGATTATTATTATTATTATTATTATTATTATTATTATTATTATATACCAAGGAGACATAGCCTTAGGATCATCTTATCTCATCTCATGTTGTCTTTTGAATTGACTATATTGTAAAAGTATGTTCTCCCCTTGAATTGGAATCTATTCATTGATTTTTTATCATTTTAAGGAATTGGATCATAACATTTGGTATCAAATCTTACGATCATAGGGTTCCTCTCCAACTGCGACACCTTGGAATTTTTGCTATAGCATTTTTTTTCTGGGACATTTCAGACGATGAAATTTTGAGGAGACTAAGGAGAAATATCAAGGTATAGGTGGTAGAATTTATAAGGCCTATTTATTTATAATTTCAGATATATAGGGGTGAAATCACGAATTTGGTTAACACTTTTGTGAAAATCGGGTCTCCAAAATTCCTATTGACATTTTTTCGACCGAACTAATAATTCTTTCGGTTGAAAGACACATCTTTTCAGCCAAAAATGTTTTCGGTCGAACCTCTAGACGTCAAATAAAATAGTACCATGATGATGGCCTCGAATGTCATGTACCATATTAGCCAGACAAATTGTTTTTCCGGTAACATTTTTCGACCTAACGTTTTTTCGGTCGAAAAAATATTTCGGCCGAAAATATGTTTCGTCTGAAAAAATCTTTTGGCCAAAAAACTTTTTATATATCACTCGCACATCACTCGATTCACATTTTCCCGAACTGTTTGAATGGTGGTTGATGTATATTAGTTTTAGTTGTTGGTTGGTGCTGGGGGACGTTGTCACTGGTGGTTGGAGCTGGCAGTCGTTGGTGCTGGTGGTTGTTGTGGGTGGTTTGTGATGGTGGTTGGTGCTAGAGGTGGTTGCTGCTGGTTGTTGTAGCTTTTTGTTGTTCGTTGCCGCTGGGCCGTGTAAATATATCACTTTTCCAGTTAAATAATTTTTTAGTTATTTAAAGTTTGTGTTTGAGGAGGTTGACAAAGATGAATTCGACCCTATCCATGTACAAGGATAGGCCCGAATTTGGTCATGTCCCTGTACATGGACAAGGCTCAATTCGGGCATGTCCCTGTACATGGAAATGGCCAATTCAGAGTTACATGGAGTTAGTCTTGTAATGGGAATTCGGCCCTGTCCCTGTACATTGACAGACCTAAATTTGGCCCTGTTCATGTACAGGGATAGGCTCGAAATTAGGAATGTCCCTATACATGGACATGGTAGAATTCGACCCTGTCACTGTATAGGGATAGGGCCGAATTCCCATTACAAGAGTAACTCCCTGTATCATCATGCTTGTAACCATACCTTATACGTTTCATAGAAAGTGTGATTTATTATGTGAATTCTTACTACTTATATCTTATCTACTGTTGTATTCAATTTAAGTAATCAATATGGTTAAGCTCTTACACTATACTTATGATTAGAGAGATAGAACATAGATGCTATACTTATGGTAATTGATATCCCTAATTAACACCATGTATTCAGAGTAATATGATAGTACAACATGTTAGTTAGATGAAAGAGATCATGTTCCAGTTTTACGGAGAGAGTAAAAACTAAGCCTATATCGATATAAGTAACAAAAGTGATGTAACAAACTATGTATCATACTCATTCCCATAGTAATCTACATAATGGATCTTATCATAGTTATATGGGACATGCCTACTAAGCTAACTAGTAGTGATTCTATATAGCTATCTTAACCACATCATATACAAAATTAGAACATGTTAATATGACTGATTGAAAGAGTGTGACAGTGAAAACCATTGCCCTATACTAAGATGAGACTAGTAATCATGATTGAATATCAATAAGGAGCACTTTATAATCACTAATCAATGTACTTTGATTTCCTAATCATGATACATGTGTTAACTCTAGCTTAAGCAATGTATTATCTTTATCATGTTTAGGTTGTTGTATTCAAATTCAATATGCATGATATATAATACTAAGATACAACAATGATAATCTCTTATGGATATTGATACAAGTTAGAGTTGTGTTTACTTGTCATGACTATTTTATAAACCTTATTTAATTAATGGGATTGATTCTAGTTATGTTTCTTAATCAATGGGAAAGGTTGTTCAATAAGGATATGTGATTAAAGGTAATGAAACTAGTAAAGAAGAAGAGATATTACACGGTAATTTTATTTTTTAATAATCATTATAAATTGAAAACAAAAAAATTAAAATAAAATTATATTAATCAAGCCTATCCCTGTACAGGGACATGATTTCAATATGGAGAATTTGAGGTGAAATCTTTGGGGTGGAAAAAATATTTCCAAACCTCTCTAGTCAACAATTGATAAGAGAACATGGCTGAGTAAATCATTATTAAAAGAAAAATGATTAAGTGTCTAAAATTTCTAATAGTTTCAGAAGAAACTAAAACATGTAATTTCATAAATGTATCATTAACCACTGTCCAACCAATAAGTGTTCACAGTAACAATTAATAGCACTTGGAAATAATGAATTTTGTTTAAATTTTTTTCCCAAGGAAGATGTCTTCGTGAAGTGCGGGATAAATCTTAGTCTTCAAAAAAATATGGAATTGAAACACTCTTTGTTGCAATATCCCCTTAATAGTATTTAGCTACTTTTATTTCCCTTCTACATTCCTCTATCTATTGTGCCAATAACATGTATTTTGAAAAAGTGGTCCCAATCACAATTAAACAACAAATTTCCTCTCTAGCATTGCTTGAATGCTTCTTAGTGTGCAACTTGTTTCAAATTTGGGAACTGGCATAGTCTCTTAATTTCTTGTTTCAGCTAAGTAATTGTTCTGTCAGTTATTGTTTTTATGCTACCAGATTATGGATCAGAAGTTTTAATGTCTTGTTTATTGTAACATACAGGTAACTAATGTTTAGAAATTTTAAAACAAATATTTCTTTTTTAGCTAGCTATATTTTTTGCCCTTAAATTTTAACAAATTACACACAGACTATCTTAAAACTTACCTTCTACAATTTACACAAATATAGATTATCTTCTACATGTTACATTTTTTTCATATTTAAATATTTTCATGTTCAAGTTCCAGGTAATTCTTAACCTATTCCGCAATTAAATTAAAATTTCATTTATTTACATGTTTTATGTTTTAGGAAGTGGACATGGTTGAATTCGGCCCTGTCCATGTACAGGGACATGTCAAAAATCAAGGCTATCTTTGTACATGGACAGGGATGAATTTGGGCCTGTAAATGGACAAGGCGGAACTCTAGCATGTCCCTGTACAGGGACATGGTTGAATTTGGCCCTGTCCATGTACATGGATAGACTTGAACATGGAAAAACCTCTGATAATTTTTAAGTGTTATACAGATTTTCACAATCACTCACCATACAATTGAGTTTGATAAAGAGTGGAAAATAACACAATACATGGAAGATCTTGTATTAATTACTTGAATTACTTCAAAATGATTCTCTTACTTTCAGTTTTCTTTGTATTCATCTGTGAAAAATCTAGAAACCACTCGTATAGTTAATTGTTGTGTGGGTTTTTGGTTTATTTTGTTTCTTGGTTAAGTACCAAGCTGATATAATGTGTGACCCTCTTCTCTTCTGGGATGGTGCACGAGACCTAGGAGCAGTTAAGAAGGGAATGATCACATCATTGATCTTCCTCGTATGATGGGAGGATAAAATATTATAAGTTATATCATGAGAATCATGTGGACATTCTGCCATTAAAGAATAACTTACCTTGTTGACCTTGTCTTGAAACCCCCCTTGCTTGAGTTACACCCCCTTAATTGTTTTTTGGGTCTTTGGTTTTGTTCTTTGGCTCTTCCTAAAGAAAGTTAGCCGCCTTGACTTTGGATCCCCTCTCCTTGACTTATTTTTTTCTTGTTGATTTTTATGATTTAAAAATTAATATTTTATGTTATAAAATATTGTTTTTTTTAATTATTTAATTATTTAATTGAGTGGCTGCGACCCCTCTAGGATAGTTCTTCTTGGTGTATTAATCCACCATGGGCTTACCTCTCCAAAATCTTGTTGCCATTGACCCCTAAGGGTCTTTTCCATCTTTTCGCAGGTCTCTTCTTGGTTGTTTTTTGGGGTTTTTGGTTCTCGTTGATGGTGTCTCTCTCCTCATTTTTTTTTTGGTGTCTCCCTCCTCATCTTCTTGCTAATTCCACTCTGTGTATGTTTCCACTGTCCTCTTCTATTGTTGGTGCCACATGTGTATGTTGTTGGTTAGTCTTTTGATATTTTACCCTAAAAGTTCTTCCTGGAAATTTGTTCCAAGTGTCATGATGATATATGTCGTGAGGGTTTGATCAATGATCCCTTGAAGTTTTTTCTCAGCATATATCTAAGAGGATATCAACAACATATCAGGTAAAATTGTTTCTTGTTTCAGCTAAGTAAATGTTTTGTCAATGATTGTTTTTAGTCTACCAGATTATGGATTAGAAGTTTTAATGTCTTGCTTATTGTAACATACAAGTAGCTAATGTTTAGAAATTAAAATGAATATTTCTCTTTTAGCTAGCTATATTTTTTGCCCTTAAATTTTAGCATGTTACACATAGATTATCTTATAAATTACCTTCTATAATTTACACAGATATAGATTATCTTCTACATGTTACATTTTTTTATATTTAAATATTTTCATGTTCATTATATATAGCATCATAGTAAAAAATATAGTTGTTCTAGGTTTTTCAATATATGTCTTTGATGCTTTATAGTTGTTATAAATGATTAAATGCCTTCAAGTTGTTTAATAAATTATATTTCCATTTTATGTTTCTATAACTTATGAACTTTCATATTCATGAATTTTCAAAGGATGTATATCGAGGCGATATGTCGAGACAAGAGTCTCCAAAAATTTCTCGCAAACACTCTAGGCTATTCAATGAAGGAAGATGAGGAACCCCTTCTTTGACTGAGACTCTGAGTGACCAACGACAATCTAGTCAGAGGAGGATATTATCAAATGAATCTATGAATAGATCATCCCGAGAATGTGCTCAAAATAGTGCCATGGATGCATCTTTCTTAGATAGGTTGAACATTAATACTTCAACACCGGAGAATGTAGGGAATACATCACGACAAGAAAATATTTTTGGTAATATTTTTTGATTTTGTATTTTTGTGTATTTATCTTTATGTTTTATATATGTGTGTGTGTGTGTGTGTGTTTAATATGTTTTTTTTAAGTTTATTTATTTTTATGTTAAATTATGTTTTTGTTAAATGTTATAATTACTTTCAAATGTGTATGTGCAGAGGATGAGTTTAATGTGAGGGAAACTAATGAAAGAGAGAGTGGGTATCATGAAGATTCCAATGTTGGTGAAAAGGGTGAAGGTGGATTTAGGGGGTGTTATCCAGAAACAAAAGATTCCATGCCTACGTCCACCTATCCCTTAGATGTTTGTGATGAGCTTCGTTAGGAAGGGTTTACTGAAGCAATGACCCTTCAACGATGCTCATGTGTTAAAAAAAGGTTGGAAAATGATTTGAGGTGCTTGGATCTCCATTGAGAGAGTAAGAAAAGCTTGGAGATTGTTTTGAATTCATTGCAGAACTTTATGGATGCATATCAGAATATAGGGTGAACAAATGATAGTTTTATCGATTTGATGAGGAGATGAAAGTCGAAGGTGATGGGACCTAATAAATGGGAAGTAGTAAAAGGTAAATTTTCAAAAGAAGATGCAATTTCTATGTTAAATTTCAAAGAGGGGCCAAAGCGAAAGATGTTGAAGGTGCAATATTTTAAGCACCCCAACATAGAATGACGTATTTATAACAGATTTTTTGCAGCATATGGGAAGTTGACGTGGAACGATGAGGTTCCAGATTACTTTGCTAGACACTTTTATGCAGAGTTTTTCATGGACATGCAACCTGATTATACCATCCTACCATCAAATTATTATGGGGCTGGTAAAGGACGAACATATGATAAAAAAGGGGCATATCGAAATGAAACATTGTAGAGGCCTCCACGATCTTTAGTATATCATCCAACATGAGAATTTGCCTCACATTCAGAGTTGCGAGCTACATATGAGGTTGGAAAGGAGGCTATGAATGCCATCGAGGAAAATTTGGAATCATTTTTTTATGGTGTCGATGTTGGTTTGAACCATCAGAGAACGAAAGCCAATTCTCGAGCCAATTTTGTTTACAAAACAGATGAGGAGATAGATACTATGTCAGTATAAGATCTTAAGGAGTATGAAATTTTTTTCTGTACTGGTTCGAAGGTGTTAATTTAGAATGATGAACCAAACATTAGATTGGTATGTGTTTAGTTAGTAACATTTTTATGCATTTGAGGGTAGTTTTCTTGTAGTTTTAGATCTAGATACATATCATTGTATCTTTATAAATAATTGAGTTGTTGTCATCATTAATTGCAGTTTGGTCAAATGTTAAATGAATCTCCAGTAAATATGGGACTTGATTCTACGAGTTTAAATTTGGGTGAGTTGAATCAGGTATGTATTTTTATAATATCCACATATGCGCACTTTAGTTGTCCAATCTCCAATCTTTTGAATAATCAACAACATGAAATTTGTGTTTTTGTATTATTGTGAACACATTGAATCCTAGATTTAGTTCTTGGTTGTGTTTTTCGCATATCCCTATTCCATCTCCTACTACTTGGGCAGGCTTGTCCCAATTCTCATTGGAAGAATTTGAAGAGGGTGGGAGTTTATACGTGTCATTGCATATTGAAAACAAATTTTAATGACCGTGCCATTATGACAACGAATAACAATATATATATATATATATATATATATATATATATTTGGCATTAAGAATTCAAAATCGTCACAACTTAAATTAGTAGAATTACACGCGACACATCATCGAAATTGAATAAAATCCAAGGCATTAACATAAATAATAGCGACACATGATCAATAGATAAACATATATAGTGGCACAATTCAACACATCGCAATCAACCTAAGAAAAATATACATAATGATCAACCATGTCACTGAATATAAAAATAACTACCCTCCCAACCTATCCTGCATGGTTAGTAACTCCAAGACACATAAGAAACGCTCAAGCCCATGATTCATCCGATTGATTTTGACCACATAAGGTGTCATGGTTGGCAACTGTTCTGAGGAACAAGGAGGCATCTAGTTCCCGTAATCCATCCGAATTCTTGAAGTTAGAACTAGGAATTTTATAATCGAAGCCTAAAATATCTATGATCTTGAAGAAATTATACATATACCTCCTTTGCACAATACTAAGCACAATTCTTCTAGATACTGTGTATGATAGGCTATAATCTAGTTATTTCTTTCGCCAAGGTCTCCCTATCGAAAGCACCGATGGGTATTGCAGTTCTGGAAAACCAATAGATTGGGACTTTTTCTAAGCAATCTAGTTTTATGATTTCCTCCGGTACCCACTCTGAGTTAGAATCCCAGTGAGTGGCTAACATTCCCAGAAAACGCATAACGAAATCCTACCAATGCGTAATTTCACATAAAATGGTCAGAATCCAGAAATTATAATCAGTTTGCGTGCCCTTCATTCCCCTAGAAGTTTCATGTTTCTAAACGTGCTATCGATGGATTCTTCACGGACGCGATCAGGGTTATACCGATCGTGCTCAAAAGTTGACTCAATCAACGAATTTCGAGAGAAGAATTTATCTATGAGGCTTATGCGGTTATGTCAAATTTGGACAAAGGAAACGCTCAATTATTCTTAACGCGTCAACCAGAACTGAACGTTGACTAGTGGATCAGAAAGGTAAAACCTTCAATTACGCAAGACAACTCCAGTATTCAAGTACAGACATCCAACCCGCCCAGACATTCTTAATCAACACTGAACGAATTCCATGGCCTGTTACTAAATTCGAAATGCGATTGCATCTCGCAAGGACAGGCGAAGTGATGATTCTAAAGGCTAGGATGGACAGGAAGAGAATTGGCATAGTATCTGGGTCCAAAAGTGGCTACTCAGGCCAACAACAACACTCTCTTGCTCGCGCAATGAAACAACCAAACTTCTCGTGCGTCGTCACGATTTCATTTGTAAATACCCAAGATTGGTTGCGTTATAACTTGACAACAGTTCCCAAGGGTTGTAAATATCCAACATTCTATAAATTTACAGTGAAGGTAGATATATTAATCTCAAGAATTTAAAATTCAATCAAACTACAACAAACATGTAAGAGCTATCAATTGGCGGTGATCTACTTCTGCCGAGAGCTCACGGAGTTCTAACTCCGTAATTGCAACCCAAAACAAAATAAACACCCTCCAGAATCTCATTAGGATTGCAGTGATTAAAAGGGCTATGCGAGAATGTTCTTTATCAGTCCCTATATTACAGTCCTCAACATCTTTTCCAGTAGGTTCATTTTTTGTTTTTTTAGCTACATCATCAAAATCCGTCAGAAAACGAGAAGAAAAAGGTCATTGAGAAAGTTGATATGGACAGAGAGCAAAAAATCAATGCCTTAATAATCCGCATCATGCAGAATGTAGATAATAGTGGAATTCCACGAAAATTCTACCCTTCGGACTTCTCAGGGATAACGGTTGGACAAGGTTAAACATCCAAATTTTGGACTAAAATGCAGCCGTTACAGGCAAGTTTATCAATCGACCAAATAGCTACCAAAATTATAAGAGTGAATATACCAACGAATGAAAAAGGGACTAATCATCATTCCACGATGTAAGCAATAAAATTTCGAGATGTCAGATTGTATTGCAAGGTTACATTCAAGAAATGTAAAATTTTATTTCTAGCCATTTAATTGGCATCACAAAATTGAGCTAATTTTGGATTAAAATAAAATGGTCACAAATCAGAGCACATAAGTTCAAGTTTTCCATAAGGGCTCTTCAAAGAGCTTGTGACCTTGTTACACAAATTTAAATTCTTCTATACGAAATTAAACAACAAATATGCAGTTCTCTCATTGTTATAAGACAATAAATTCAAATAAAATACAGAAACTGTGGCGCTGAGAAAAGTCACTTCCTTTCACTTCATTCTTGTCCTTCTTGCTAATCACAAGGACTTCACTGGTACCTACCAGCCAACGCTAGGTGTACTCTTTTTCCCCCTTAGCCCCTCGAGCCTCAAAGGGGCTATGCACACAACCAAAATAATCTAGTGCCAAGATTGTCTCGCAAGGTAGATCCACCACTCTCTTTCAAGCTCAGTACCCCAGTCAAAAATATTTCAGCAACATAACCTTGCCGATAACTAGTCTGATCATTTGTCCTCCTTTTCCATTTGCTTTATAGGAGTTTCCTTAATGACAACTCCCCACTTGCACAATTAATTCACCTTTTAATTTCGATAAACTAGAATTATTCCCCCCTTACACTTGTCACCCTTTCCCCAAGTTGCAGAAAAAATTCCACATTATATTTTAATTAAAGTCAATTTCTCTCACCCATCCTTAAAACGCTCCTTAAATCACTCCTAGTTGTCACTTTATTCTCATTTAATGACTCATGCCTTACTAAATATGAGTTGAGTTAAAATATGATTATTCTCCTAGTTAACTAGTGGTAGTTAGACTCTATATTCCTTTCTATGCTACACATTCTTTCATGTTTATTTCTTTCTTATTTTAAAAACCCCCTTTTATATTTTCTTGCACTCATGTGCCTTGTATCAAATCTTTAAATATATTTCACCTTTTCTTTATTCTTAAATTGATTTACTTTATCCCCTCATTATTTAATTTATAATTTAGTTTATTCTTCTTAACAACTTAGACTTTGGCTTAAATTTTGAATAGGCTTAGACTTTCATTTGTGATGTAAAATTGATAATTTTAATCCTCAAATTAATTAATTAAATCCGACAATGTTTAAAGATTTTACAAGGTTTAATTATTCGCTCAATGTTTTCTAGGCCACCTAGATTCATTGACTCAAGTATTATTTTGGTGACATGCCCTTCAAGACGCACTCTGTGCTCCAAGGGTGCCACTTTCCTTTGACTGGTTTTGGTAGTTTTCCAACTCTTGGATTCAACACTCCATTCAGATGACCTTGTGAGAGACTAAGGGCTTCTAATGAATAAGGACCATGCCTTATTGTGCGCCGCTTAGAAATATTCGTGAAGGACTGTCTTAGTCTTCCCTCATGACATTGTGGACCTCTTGAGCTAAGTAATCTTTAACCTATAGTTTGAGCCATGACGAGAGTGCTAGTAGGCTGTGACAAGGACGTTGCCACATGTATCCCTCAATATATGGTCTATTTGTATGGCCCCTTTACTCCTTATGCGAGTCATATTAAAAAGCATTTGTCAGCCTACATTCATTAACAAAAAATTGTCAATGATCCATATACATCATCATAACATAATCAATCATATGTCACATATATAGAAATGCAATACTCAAACAAATACATTCCACTCCCTGACTCAATCCGAAGTCCAAGGAGGTCCATTGATGCCATTGACATCCACAATATGTCAAGTGCCCTCCACATTCATGGAATACTCATCAATAGCATTTGTCACTACATATATATATCAAATAACATTAAATCACAACCATCAACATCATCATAAAATCCATCAGTGAAACAAATAACCATGTACTATAACCGGATCACTTGTGTGCAAGTGTCCTCAAAGAATAAGTCAATAGCATGTCCTCACAAGAGAGGGATGTTACATACACCCCCTCTTGCTTTAAACTTTGTCCCGAAGTTGTAAAGTATATAAAATGAAGTAATAAAAGTATTCGACAAGATCTATATTTCTAATCTATCCAAACAAGTAAGGAAACGGTTGACACATATCATATGCGTCCTCCCAGGTAACCTAGTGTGGACTATAATTTTCCTACTGGAGCTTGACCTGATCAATTGTTTGATGTCGTAGCTATCGAATGTGATGGTCCGTAATGCAGATTGGCTATGTTGTGAGTGCACCCTCGTTCAACACCTGCAAAGAACTCATGTCAATCACATGTGTAGGATCACTAACATAATGTCTCAAAACAGATACATGAAAAACATCATGCATACACCTCAAAGAATCAGGCAAGGCTAGTCGATAGGCTATAGGTCCTTTATTTTACACAACTTTAAAAGGTCCCACAAACCTAGGAGAGCGTTTATCACCCTTTCCAAACTTAATCAAACTCTTGTGTGGTTTCACATGCAAGAAAACTAATTTTCCAACTTCATAATTGCGGTCAACGCGATGCACATCAACATAACTCTTATGTCGATCTTATGCCTCTTTAATCTTTTATCTTATCGATTTCATTTGTTATTACATTTCTTGGATCTCTTCTAGTTCGAATAGGACCCTATCCTCAAGTCGATCCCAACTCAATGGCATCCAACATGATTTCCCATAAAGAAACTCAATCAGTGCCATATTAATGGTACTTTGATATCTGTTGTTGTATGCAAACTCTACCAGTGGAAACAACTATTCCCAACATTTATGTTGGTCCATTACATACATACGTAACATATCTTCCAAAATTTGGTTTGTTCTTTCGGTCTTCCCATCTATCTCAGGGTGATACGTTGTGCGAAAGTTCAATTGTGTTCCCAAGGCCTCTTAGAACTAGTCCAAAATTGTCTTGTAAACACCGATCCTAGATTGAATATGATCCTTCTCGATAAACCATGTAACCTTACAATATCATTGATAAAAACTCTAGCTATGTCTGGGGCCTGATATGTCGTACGTACATGAATAAAACATGCACTCTTTGTCAGAGTGTCAACTACCACGAAAATTGAATCGTGCCGCCTTGCCATCAATGACAATCCAACAATAAAGTCCATCGAAGTGACCTCCCATTTCGATTCTATAATAGCGTGTGGTTGTAGTAATCCTGTCGTATGTCTATGTTCATCTTTCACTTAATGAAATTCCAAACGTCTTGCCATGTAGTTAACTATGTCTTCTTTCATCCCTTCCAGAAGAATAAAGGCTTAAGGTCTATCCTCATTTCATGACTCCTAGATGAGCCATGTACAATGCTCGGTGCGCTTCGCTCAGGATCAAAATAATTAATTCCTAATTAGGTGGTATGTCAATTCTATTGTTATACCTCAACAATCCATCATTGTCCAATGTATAACCTTCAAACCTTGGTACCATCATGGTGTCTTGTCCAATATTTTCCTGAACCTCTTTATACTACTCATCATTGAACTGTATAGTTAGAATATTTTCTCAAAGATTCATCTAAAGATGTATTACTGAGAATACAGGTGGTCTCCGACTCAACTCATCAACCACTTTCTTTATCGTACCTTTTATGTAAGAAATATTGAAGTTGTATTGGCTAAGTAGTTCTGACCAATGCCTCTATCGTGCATTCAGGTCACTCTAAACAAATATGTGCTTCAATCTAGAGTGATCTGTTTTTAGTTTGAATTTCCATCAAATCAGATAGTGTCTCCGCACTCTCAAGGCATACACAATGGCCAATAACTCTAAATCATGTGTGGTATAGTTCTCCTCATACCTTCTTAATTTCCTTGAAATGTAAGTGATCACTCGACCATCTTGCATCAAGACTTTTCCCAAGCCTTCCTTAGATACATCTGTGCATACCAATAATTCCTTGTCCATGTCGGGGACTTTTAGTATCGATGTTGTCGTCAATAGTTCCTTCAATTTCATTTTCAACTACTGTAATTCAAGTGTCGACATTCGATAAGGCGTTCTTGTTATCAGTTTAGTTTCAGGTTCTAGGTCGATTGCAAACTCCAACTCTCCTTCGGATGACAAGCTTGGTAGCTCTTCTGGAAACACGTCAGCAAAATCTCATAGTACTGGAAGGTTTTCTAATCCTTCCGCCTCTCCCTTGTCATTTAGCGCTAATATTACATATAATTTAAATCATTTGTGCATGCTCTTCTGCATGTGTAGGGGAGAAATGAACTTGAAGGATACTCCTTGGTTCCTTCCTACAATCACTCTTCTTTGTCCCACATCATCAGTCAAACTTAACCATTTTTGTCTTACGGTTGAGTATCGCATCATGCGATTCCAACCAGTCCATACCAATCACTATGTCATAAGATCCTAAGATCGTGAGATATAGGTTGGCCTTTGTTACAAAATCTCCCAAGTTAATGTGATAGTCCACAACCTTTCCTCCAACCTTTTGTTTGTCACCCGAAGCCATTTCTACGTATCTAAACTCATCCTTATCAACTGCCTTTACCTTAATTATTTTTAGAATTGCACCATAAATAAAGATCTCTGTAGCACCTAGATCTATCAAAATACTAAAATTTTGGTCAATGATGGTACCTGACATATCAAGAACAGTGGACTCGTTCTCAGCCTGATGGTTATTCACCGTTGCATGAATCATGTGGGCCTTGCGCAATATCCCACTATAGTGGGTCCTACTTGTTATTGACCTATAATGATAGGACATCTGATGATTCAAAATCTATTTGTGGGTTTCGTGATGAAATTCCCGGTTTGCTGGACTATTATCTCCTCAAATAAATTTGTCAATTTCATTTGATAAGGTGTTAGGTTGTTATTAGAAAGAACATTTCTAAATTTTTAAGGCTCATTTTAAAGAGTTTCAAGCTTGTGATAAACTTTGGAAAAACATTTGATTTAGTTTTTATTTCAAAAAATTCAAAATACAAGTTTCGGTGGCTAAGTGTCTTTTCAAAAGGGCTTTTGTGCCATCGAAAGCCCTAGATTTCGGCATCTTAAACACGAAACTCGGTGCTCTCCTAGCCACTGAAATCGTAGGGAGATTTGAAACGGTCAGCTCATTTTAGTGAAATGTTATGATTTTAGTTAGCCGTCGAAAAGATAGGGGAGTTGTCAAGTATGACTTGGTAAGAGGTTTTATACAAGTTATTATGATTATGATTTGATCTACCTAACCCTAAAACCTTCAGATCTTACATCTATCCTAGGAATAGGGATCTGATCTCGGCATATCCTGACTTAATCATTTCAACTTTTGTTTCATAAAATCATGTGGTCTTTGTACTTCCTATCCTTCAACATTTATCGAATGCTCATTATCATTTCAAATCCTAGTTACCGTCTCACATCCCTCAAAATCAAGGCTCACCTTAAATCGCATTTCCCCATTTCTCGCCTTTGAAATTAAAGAGTGCACAAACCTCCCTAATTTTGCACTGAGAAAGGAGCTTGATGATATTGGTTACCTGGAATCACACCCAGAGGTATGTCAACTCTTGAAGGATGCAGGTTGTTACGAATTTTGTAAAAAAGTGCAGAGCTTTCATCAACAGGTGTCAGAAGCTTTTTCTCTCACATTTGATGGCAGAAAGGCAATCATTGGCAACGATGAGTTCCTTGTGGATGAAACTCTCATAGCAAATATGACAGAGCTGCCAAGGACTGGAGAAAACTGGTTCAAGACCACTGTTACAAAGGAGGTCGAATTCAAGTCTTATTTGAAACCAGAGCAAAAGTGTTTGATATGGAAGAAATACATTCCTATGTCTTTTCTGGAGGAGAAATGGTAGCACCTGCTGAAGTCATTTCTTGTTTACATAACTTGTGAGGGTAGATATAATAGAGTAATGATTTATCATTTCAAATTGATGAATAACTTTACTGGTAGGAGCCCCTTGAACTTGCCTTATTACCTCTACAGAATCTTAACTAAGATGGCTCATCAGGTCAAGGATAAACCAAGAAAGATTGCAGGCAAATTATCCCATCATGGTTTGATTAAGATCTTGATTTGTGCACTATTGCAGAGAAGGAACAAGGATTGGGGCCACTTCTTATTTTGGAATGAGTTTTAGACTGATTTACCACTAGAGGAAAAAAGGGGTCTTCTTGAAGGAAGTATTCCACTCCTAGAAGTGGAAAGAGAAAGCGAAGAGCCATCTCTCCAGTTGCAGTTGATTAGTCCTCTCCATTTTCTATGCCTAAAAAAGCTAAGAAGAAACTGGATTTTAGCAAGGATGCAAAGAAGGCAGAAGAACCTCCAGTGAACAAGAAGATCCTCAATCTCCCCTATACAGACTCTGAGGATGAAGAAGACCAGGTTGCAATAGAGAAAGAGGTATCCCTAGCAGAAGATCCAATTACAGTAGGGTATGAAGATCTTCCCTCACCTACACTAGAGGAGTATCAAGGCCAACAAATTGCAAAGGCCTCATCATTTGAAGAATGAGGTTAGGTTATTAAGGTTGCAAGACATGCCTTCAAGACCTCAGCCTCAAGCAGCTGTTGATCTTGAAACCATAGAAAATGTAGCCATCCATTTGAATGATCCAGAGACAACTAACAATCCTACAGCCATTCTAGAACTTGCTCGAGATGCAGAATCTTCAGAAGTTCAGCCCTAAGGTGTTCAAAATCTAAGACAAAAATTATTTCGCAATTTTGTTAATTTTCACTAAGATAGAACTTTCGGTGGCTTAAGAAAAAATTTCAACTATTCATTAGCCACCGAAAGAGGAGCTTTTGATGGCTAGCAGGCTCGAATTTTTCCTCTCTTAGCCACCAAAAGCACAGACAGGACAGAGAGACACTATTTTTTCACAGATCCAAGTTTTTCTCACCCATACACCTCGAGGATGGTTTGTAATGATGGATAATAAATAAGGGCATCAGTTGTGGGTTTTTGTTCCAGTTTTCAAGGCACCTAGCAAGGTGGAAAGGTTAAATCGGTTACCTATTTTTGGGCAAAAAACTGTTTTTGTGCCAAAAGTGGCAATTTCGACTTATACCACATCTTATGAAGATCAAACAGCCTTCGAACGCTTACTACACCTGTAGAATACTTTGAAGTATATGAATACCATCCAAGATATGGAGTTGACCTATTTTACAGGATCCTTTCATATTTTCTTGTGTCAGTTGTTGATTTTCTATTTTAATTAAAATTTGAGCCAATATTTTAGGATCTGGATATTTGATGTAAGGGCTATAAAGCCACAAATTTTTGAGGAACGAAGGGTTGGACCTGGGATGATAAAAATGAAAAAATGCTCATAGGCTGTAAATGACTTTATGAAGGAATACAAAGGAACTATATTTCCAGATTCCTGTGTTGTGTTTAAGTGGTGAAGTTTTTCTCTGATGTAACTCATTATTTTCTTATTTCACATGTTTTCTTTCTGTATTGTCTACGAGAAGATAATGTACAGGATTTGTTATTGACACCCTGTGCTGGCTCGAAACAATATCTATGTTTTCTTCCAAGTTTGAAATGCAGAATTTAGATATACTCTGCTCTACATTTGAAATAAATTTCAATTTATTCTTCTTTTCCATTTTATAATCTCAAAGGATCCACTAGCATGATTATCCTACCTAGTCATATTTTGTCTTAGTTATTCATTCATCATCGTTTTTACCTTTGACTCCATTTTTCCCAATGGTCCTTTCCATGTCTCAAGCACACCAATTCAAAAATCCATAAACAAACCCATGTTCTGCATAACTAGCCTAATATCTTATTTCCAAACAAATCTTTATCAGATAGAGAAATCCCTTTCTGAGTCTTGGAGGGATAGATCCAAGACTCGAAGAGGTTTTGATGTTGCCTCTGTGACTGCCTCAACAACCTTGGGAAAATTACATAGTGATAACAGAATGGTGACCATACTGGGGAAATTTCCCCAGTAGTACACTTCAGAGTTCCATATCTGATCATTGATGGTGGACAGTGACCAGACACAAGAAGGCTGACATCATTCACTTGGTGAGTCCAATTAGCTCCAGACAATGCCAACTCAAAGACTCCACTTGAGGAAGAACCTAAAGCATGACCAAGCGGCCAAGAAAGATCAGGTACTCGAGCCCAAATTGCATTCAAGACATCTTTGGTTTTATATGTAATTATGTTCTATCTTATTCTAAAACTGATCAAAGGTACATTGTTGAATATTGCATTGAAAACCTCTAATTCATGAGCCTCAAGAGACTAAGCCCCAAATTGTAGATCATGTATATACTCATACACTTGTAGAAATCCCAATGAGACATGAGCCTTGTGCTTTATCTCCTGCCATTGTTGAAATTTCAATCAGTTGTAAGCCCCTTCCTTTACCTCCTATACCTGTGAAAGTCCCAGATAGATACAAGCCTCTATTTTTTCCTCCTATTCTCCATATCCTTCCTGTCAATTATAACAATAATCTGCCTAGGTTTGATGGAGAGAATGCCAATATCATTGCTGAAAAACACATCCAGAGGTTTGAATATTTCCTTGATCTGTTTGAGGTGGAAGAAGATGATGTTTGTATCAAAATTTTTTCCCTATCATTGCTAGGTAGAGTTAAAGATTGGTTTAAGAACCTTCCAGCTGCAAGCATCAACAATTTTAGTCAATTTGTGCAAGTTTTCCTAGATAGATGGGTGATCATGGGAAATGTTTTCCTCATCCTAGAAGAGTATGATCACTTGAAAAGAAAGCCAGGTGAGACAATACATCAATTCTCAGCAAGATTCAATAAAGTATATCATGCAATACCTATTGATATAAGGCCACCCCCAGGATCAACTCACTTGCATTACCCCGATGCCTTCGATCCTGAGATAACATTCCAATTAAGAGAAAGGAACACTTCCACCCTTGCAAAAATGCAAAAGATTGTGGTTGATGTGGAAGCTAACTTGTTGAACATAAGGGCAAAGTTAGAGGTAGAAGAAAAATATAGAGTAGAAAATGAACGGATGACATCTTCAGAAGTGAAACTAGATATTCTAACCAACAAAGTCAACGAAATGCTGCATAAGATTAGCAGGCAAGATTAAATTAATTTTCAAAGGCCTCATGTACCATCAACTCTGGAAAGAACAACAAAACATATCCCCAAGAACTTATCATCCCAACCTTAGTATCCTAAACCATCGAAGGATTTCTTCATGTACTCAATTCATAATACAGTCAAAGAGGAAATTCAAAATCAAGTGGTGGTGGAAAAATCTCCGGAGATGATGTGCATGTTTGATGACCTCCCCTACATAGATAATATGATTAGATATGATATACAGAATGGTGACTATATGGTTGATATTGAAGATTATTGTTCAAATCATCCAGTATTATCTTCATGGGAAGAAGAAGCCCAGTTATCATAGTGCATGGATGACAATCAGATTCTACATACCCAACAAGATTGCAAGGAGGATGATGCAGAAAATTTCCAAAGCAATGTAGAATGTATGCCTCTGTGTTTTTCCTCACTGTTAAGGGAACATTACAAACAGATCGTGAATAGAAAGAATGATGAATGTTCTAATGCATCAGTTGAGGAAAATAGGGGAGATATAGAAGCTGATCCAAAGGTGCAGACCTTGAGCCTTTTCGAAGGTCAAACCTGAGATAAAATCATGAAGACTGAAAAAGGTGATGAGCTGATCCATTTTGATTCACTACCTCTATGATTTAATTCATTTCAAATTTTGAGAGGGAATATTGGTCAGATTCTAGTTGAAAGTTATAGTGTAAACCATGAAGTACTTGTAGGGCCAATGCTAGTATTATCTAGAACATTCTATGACCCTATAGTTGATATTCTGGATAATGTGTGTTTTCAAAGTGTGGTTTCATTTACTCCAAATGAATTAAGAAATTGTTATGATATGGATATGATCAAACAGTCTACCCTACTGTCTGGTTCAACAGAAGCATCATTTCAGAAACCATTAGAGCATTTACAATCATGTAAATAAGTGTTGGAGGACACAGAAGGCATAGGTGAAAAATCAAGTCATGATGTTGAATTGTTTGAAGTTGAAAATCAAAGGATGGGCCAAGCCTATATTGATCCTGTAAATACATATATGGAGAAATTCTTCAACACCAGATCCTTTTCCATTTCTAGTATTTTTCCTATTGTTTAGGTTTATCAGATCTTCTGTAGTGAAAACCAGGCTGGAAATTACTCTCAAGCACGAGTAACATACTTATTTCTGATTTTTATCAAAGACAATGGAAGAACAAAGTTATTAGACCAACTGCTGGATTGGTTGCATTGACATTTTTCTGTTACCTAGATGAGAAATGATTGTAGTAGGGTAGGTAGTAGTTTTGAATAAGCTCATCTCCCTGAGCATCCCTTTCAACAATTTTTCAATTTCAACTTTCAATATTCAGTTTGATGTGGTACAAGTTGCAGAATAAGATTTTGGGATCAACTCATGGATAAGGCACTGATTTACAAAATCTGGAGATTTGAGATTCTTGACACCTCCTCAGGAGCTGTCATCCCCAATTGGAGCCTATGTTAGTGACCTATAATGATAGGACATCTGATGATTCAAAATCTATTTGTGGGTTTCGTGATCAAATTCTCAGTTTGCTGGCCTATTATCTCCTCAAATAAATTAGTCAATTTCATTTGATTAGGTGTTAGGTTGTTATTAGAAAGAACATTTCTAAATTTTTAAGGCTCATTTTAAAGAGTTTCAAGCTTGTAATAAACTTTGGAAAAACACTTGATTTAGTTTTTATTTCCAAAAATTCAAAATGCAGGTTTCAGTGGCTAAGTGTCTTTTCAAAAGGGCTTCTGAGCCACCGAAAGCCCTAGATTTCGACGGCTTAAACGTGAAACTCGGTGCTCTCCTAGCCACTGAAATCGTAGGGAGATTTGAAAAGGTCATATCATCTTAGTGAAATGTTATGATTGTAGTTAGTCATCGAAAAGACAGGGGAGTTGTGGAGTATGACTTGGTAAGAGGTGTTTTACAAGTTATTATGATTATGATTTGATCTACCTAACCCTAAAACCTCTAGATCTTACACCTGTCCTAGGAATTAGGATCTAATATCGACGTATCCTGACTTGATCATTTAAACTTTTGTTTCATAGAATCACGTGGTATTTGTACTTCCTATCCTTCAAGGTTTATCGAATGATCATTATCATTTCAAATCCTAGTTACCCTCTCATGTCCCTCAAAATCAGGGCTCGCCTTAAATCGCATTTCCCCATTTCTTGCCTATGAAATTACAGAGTGCACAAACCTCTCTAATTCTGCGCTGAGTGGCCTCCCTCCAAGACCGAATTTCCAATTGCAGGTACAGGAGCATTCCAGAAAATGAAGAGAGGAGGACCAACGTTGAGGAACGATCTTGATGATATTGGTTATCTGGATTCACATCCAAAGGTATGTCATCTCTTCAAGTACGCAAGTTGTTACGAATTTTGTAAAAAAGTGCAGAGCTCTCATTAGCAGGTGGTAGAAGATTTTGCTCTCACATTTGATGGAAGAAAGGTATTCATTGGAAAATATGAGTTCCTGGTGGATGAAACTCTCATAGCAGAGGTGATAGAGCTGCCAAGGACTGGAGAAAACTGGTTTAAGACCACTGTTACAAAGGAGGTTGAATTTAGGTATGATTTGAAACCAGAGAAAAAGTGTTTGATATGGAAGAAAGACATTCCTATTTCTTTTCTGGACAAGAAATGACAACACCTGCTAAAATCAATTTTTGTTTACATAACCTATGAGGGTAGATATAATAGGGTAATGATCTATCTTTTCAAATTGATGAATCACTTTACTGGCAGGAGCCCCTTGAAACTGCCTTATTACCTCCACAAAAGCTTAACTAAGATGGCTCATCAGGTCAAGGCTAAACAAAGCAAGGTTGAAGGAAAATTATCCCATCATGGTTTGATTAAGATCTTGATTTGTAAGCTATTGTAGAGAAGGAACAAGGATTGGGGCCACTTCTTGTTTTGGAATGAGTTTCAGACTGATTTACAGCCAGAGGATAAAAAGGGATCTTCTTCAAGGAAGTATTCCACTCCCAGAAGTGGAAAGAGAAAGAGAAGATCCATCTCTCCAGTTGTAGTTGGTCAGTCCTCTCCATTTTCTAAGCCTAAAAAAGCTAAGAAGAAACTGGATTTTAGCAATGAAGTAGAGAAGGAAAAAGAACCTCCAGTGAACAATAAGATTCTTAATCTCCCCTATACAGACTCTGAGGATGAAGAAGACTAGGTTGTAGAAGAGCAAGAAGTAGCCCTAGCAGAATATCGAGTTACAACAGGGTATGAAGATCTTCCCTCACCTACACCAAAGGAGGATCAAGGCCAACAAATTGCAAAGGCCTCATCTAGCAAGTAAAAGTAATCCAGATCTCAGAAGATTAAGAAAATTAAAGGGAAAATAACACAACAGGAAGTATTAGAGAAGGTGATAAAGACCCAATACGAGACTCTATCAAAGAATTTCACAGAAACCAGTGCAACCTTGGAAAGATTGGCACTTGAAAGTGTTAAAGAAAAGAAAAAGAAGAAGCAGATCGTAAAGGACTATAATAGTCTATGGAGAGTAGCTATGCATTTGAAGAAAGAGGTCAGGTTATTGAGGTTTCAAGCCATGCCTTCAAGACCTCAGCCTCAAGCACATGTTGATCTTGAAACCCCAGCAATGCAACCATCCATTTGAATGATCCGGAGACAACTAATAATCTTACATCCATTCCAGAACCTGCTCGAGATGAAGAGGCTTCAGAAGATCAACCCTAAGGTGTTTAAAATCTAAGACAAAAGGTATTTCGCAACTTTGTTAATTTTCACTACGACAAAAATTTCGATGGCTTAAGCGAACATTTCAACTATTCATTAGTCATCGAAAGTGGAGCTTTTCCTGGCTAGCACACTCGAATTTTGCCTCTCTTAGCCACCGAAAGCACATACATGACAGAGAGACACTATTTTTGCATAGATCCAAGTTTTTCTCACCCATACACCTCAAGGATGGTTTGTAATGATGGATAATAAATAAGGGCATCGGTTTTGGGTTTCTGCTCCAATTTTCAAGGCACCTAGCAAGGTGGAAAGGTTAAATTGGTTACCTATTTTTGGCAAAAAATTGTTTTTGTGCCAAAAGTGGCAAGTTCGACTTATCCCACATCTTATGAAGATCAAACAGCCTTCGAAGGATTACTACACATGTCAAATACTTTGAAGAATATGAAGACCATCCAAGATAAGGAGTTGACCTATTTTAAAGGATCCTTTCCTATTTTCTCGTGTCAGTTTTTGATTTTCTATTTTAAGTAAAATTCGAGCGAGTATTTTAGGATCTAGATATTTGATGTAAGGGTTATAAAGACACAAACTTTTGAGGAACCAAGGGTTGGACTTGGGATGATAAAAATGTAAAAATGCTCATAGGTTGTAAATGACTTAATGAAGGAATACAAAGGCACGTATTTCCAGATTCCTGTGTTGTGTTTAAGTGGTTAAGTTTTTCTCTGATGTAACTCATTATTTTCTTATTTCACATGTTTTCTTTATGTATTGTCTATGAGAAGTTAATGTGCATGATTTGTTATTGACACCCTGTGCTAGCTTGAAACAATATCTATCTTTTCTTCCAAGTTTGAAATGAAGCATTCAGATATACTTTGCTCTACATTTGAAATAAATTTCAGTTTATTCTTCTTTTCCATTTTATAAGCTCAAAGGATCCACTAGCATGATTATCCATCCTAGTCATATTTTGTCTTAGTTATTCATTCATCATGGTTTTTACCTTTGACTCCATTTTTGCCAATGGTCCTTTTCCATGTCTCAACCACATCAATTCAAAAATCCATAAACAAACCCAAGTTTTGCATAACTAGCCTAATATCTTCTTTCCAAACAAAGCTATATCAGATAGAGAGATCCCTCTCTGAGTCTTTGAGGAATAGATCCAAGACTCGAAGTGGTTCTGATGTTGCCTCTATGACTTCCTCCACAGCCTTGGGAAAATTATAGAGTGATAACACTACTAATTCGACCGCTCTAACCTTCTCAACCAGATATTCTCATTGGTAATATGACTCTCCACATGTCCAACACCTGATCTAAGGTCCAGTACTCCTGGTCCATGAAGTAGGATCTGAAGGACTACTAGTCTGAGTTCCTAGTATGTTTTGTTGAACGGGCCAAAATTTTAGCTGCTGGTGGTGCTACTGCTGATGCGCTGGTACCTTGTAGGGAGTTGATCTGAAAATATCTTTTAATGACTGTCTAAGTTATTAAGCATGTGTGTATTAACCATTCAGGAAGATGAATGAAAGAGGAAGAAGATATGAGAAGTTAATACAACCATATACACATCTGCAGATCTAAAATAAAGAAAATAAAAACAACAAACCATAACACAAAGATGATAACGAAGTTCGACAGTCTCACCTACGTCTCTGGGCCTTTGTCTAAGTGGGGGAGGCTTATTTATTTCTGTTCAAAGATCAATAAGTACATCAAAGTAGTGCCATGAAGCTACAAGACTGATATGGTGTTGTTCTTCCAGTTCTCTATAACCCAACAGAAGAAACGACACTCAAAACAAATGTCCGGAGCTCCCAGAAATGGCCCGCAAGTGTCTGCTCCTCAACAACTTCCCTGCATAAAAATGGCTTTGGATTGGCTTCCCTTCAACATAAATCTACTCTAACTATCCCCCATGGCCTCAAACAGGCTTGGTTTTTATAAATCTAAGGTTGGCTATCAATCCCCAACTTCTTCCCAAAATCTGGGCTCAAAAAGAGCTCAATATCTCCCAATAATGGCCAAAATCTTCAATAATAGACCTATAAATCATAAAAATCACTACAATAAAGTTTTTTAAACCCAATATAGTGCATAGATAGGGCACAACCCCTTTTTGTAATGCTCCTAGTCATAATAAATGCGTCATGTGGCCAAGCGCTTATCCTTAACGCGCTGGCCCTCCGAATCTGGCACCCTCCATATCCGCTCCAGGTTACATGTATGGCCCATATGGCCAGGTTCTAGACCAACGCGCCTACATGATAATATCCCAAGGATTATCCCTTGGTTCCTGCTTATGGTTACGCTGGTGGTTGGGCCTTATCCTGTGGCCCCTGCACCCCTTTGTAGTGTGGTCTCAAAGTCAATGAAACCATGGGTTGGGGCTTAGCCCCAACACATTTTTTCCCCAACTTGTAATACAACACTTTATTTAATTTAAAGTGGTTTTATATAAAGAAGAAACACATTGGCACATTGGCATTCAGGCCTTTGTGAAGGTGATATCCTGGTAGGAGAGATCACCGGTTCGATTACATCTATTCCTCAATTTTTGCATGCAACTAAACAACCAACCAATGGGTGCCATGTGGCAGCCCATGTATGGGCCATGTGGTACCTCCTTATTTGTCCACGAAGGCTTCCACGTGTCCAATGCCGATTGTTCCACCTGTCATATTTGTACCTGCCACTTGTTTGCCTGGTCATTGTCTGTACCTGCCATGTGTAACTGTATGGTAGGGCCACATGGCACCTATACAAGCGTGCCATGTGTCACCGTTCTAGTGGTGACACATGTCACCTTTAGGTTGGTCGAGATCAACTGTATGGACTGCACACTATACTTCTTCCATGTCAGCATGCTGACGTTAACATGACATCATGTTGACGTCAGCATTGACTTTTTTTTAATTGTTGCTTTGTTGACTTTTAGCCTATTTGGAAAAACAGTCAGAGTGCAATAATGCTGGCATACGACGCCCATTTTAGGAAGTGAATATATGGCCAGAATCGGCGCGATGAGCCGGTCTCAATGGAATTGGTTTTGTCTGATTCTGAGAACTTTCATTTTGAGCCTTTTTTAGCCCTATCAGGCTGTTGGATCCGATTCTGGATCACACCTCCCCACTACAGGACCTTTTCATCCCAAAAAGGTTACAAAAATTAAATTTGACTGATTACATACTCATAATGAGAAAAAAAAAACACGATGTTGTACAAAATTGATGTCATAACAGGTCATCATTTCAACATGTGTGATTACATTAATGGAAGAAAAATACAATGAAGTTGAGACATCCACTTCTGGAAAAACAAAGTGGCTGGTTTCTTTTCTTCATGGTGTTCCTCTTGCTTTGCTGGTAATCTTTCGTCCTTCGTGAGTACATGAAAAATCATTTTTTCCTTCCTTGGATGAAGCTCCGGATTAAGCTTCCAATAACTAGCCTTTTGATGTCCACTCTTGTTGCAAAACGTGGAATGAGTTTTTGGCATCTAGACCTGTTTACCCTTCTCTTTCTTCCATTGTGGAGTTGAGCCTTTATGTTGTGTTTCCTTCATGGTGGACATAGGTTTCCTGTACAAAGTTTGTCTCTCCCAACACTTGCCAACACAATGCTTGGGTTAATAACAATAAGTACATGGATAAAGATTCCACAAGTTTAGGATTACTTGATTATTTTTGTTATAATCAAAAGGAGAATTGATAAAAACATGATCATTATACCTTCCATGTTGATCTTCACTTTGCTTTGAAGATGACTTGCATTCACTACCACTATCATGAAGTGATGCGCCATTACCTTTCGTGAAGTGCTCCTGCATTGTCTTAAGTTGACCATTTGAAGCATTACTTTCTTCCGAAGTTTTAGAACCAATCTTGGAGGATGCTCCAAGATCCACTTCGAAATATCCCAATCCTAAGTATCGAGGCCTTTCCACAACCTCAATAGGATTCACAATACCTTGACCTTTACATCCAATCCCCTTTTCTTCCTCATAACCCATCTTGGTTAGCAATTTCAAACCTACACCTCTTGTATGTTTTTAGAATGCACCAAAAGCAACTTGATGAGAATGAGGAAAATTTTATGAGGGACCTTCACTGCATACCTTAGATATTTTTTCTGAAACATATGTAGAAGGCACTTCCTTCAATCCTTCTTTTCCTTTGTTGTTCTTTGAAGCTTTCACTTGAACCGTGCTCTTTCGATCCAAGTAGTCTTCAAACAACACCTTCACCATCTCAGCCATGGAAAACACCGAATTTATGAACTCCTTCTCATTTTGAGAAATCTCTCCTGTAGATACCATTTTCTCCCTTGAGATGAGCTCTTCCTTGACTAACATGCAAAACTCAAATTCCAAATGTCAACTAGCTCTGATACCACTTGATCCGAAAAGATCTTTTAATGATCGTGGTTGAGTTATTAAGCATGTGTGTATTAATCGTTCAGAAAGATGAATGAAATAGGAAGAAGATATGAGAAGTTAATACAACCATATACACATGTTCATATCTGAAATAAAGCAAATAACAACAACAAACCATAACAAAAAGATGATAATGAAGTTCAACAATCTCGGCTACGTCTCCGGGCCTTTGTCTTAGTGGGGGAGGCTTCTTTTTTTATTTTCAAAGATCAATAAGTAAATCATAGTAGTGCCATAGGGCTACAAGACTGATCTGGTCTTGTTCTTCTAGATCTCTAGAACCCAACAGAAGAAACGACACTCAAAACGAATGTCCGGAGCTGCAAGAAATGGCCCGCAAGTGTCTGCTCTTCAACAACTTCCCTACATAAAAATGGCTTTGGCTTGGCTTCCCTTCAACATAAATCTTCTCTGAATATCCCCCATGGACTCAAACAGACCTGGTTTTATAAATCTGAAGTTGGTTATCAATCCCCAACTTCTTCCCAAAATCTCAGCTCAAAAAGAGCTCAATATCTCCCAATAATGGACAAAATCATAAATAACGGGCCCAAAAATCATAAAAATCACTATAATAAAGTTTTTTAAACCCAATTTAGTGCATAGATAGGGCACAACCCCTTTTTGTAGGGCTCTTGGTCACAAGAAACGCGCCATGTGGCCAAGCGCTTATCCTTAATGCGCTGGCCCCTCGAATTTGGCACCCTCCATATCCGCTCCAAGTTACATGTATGACCCATATGGCCAGGTTCTAGACCCACGCGCCCGCATGATCAGATCCCAAGGATTAGCCCTTGGTTCTCGCCTGTGGTTACACTGGTGGTTGAGCCTTATCCCATGGCCCCTGCACCCCTTTGCAGTGTGGTATCATAGTCAATGAAACGATGGGTTGGGGCTTAGCCCCAGCCCCTTTCCGCCCCAACTTGTAATACAACACTTTATTTAATTTAAAGTGGTTTTATATAAATAAGAAACACATTGGTGCATTGGCATTCCATCCTTTGTGAAGGTGTTATCCTGGTAGGAGAGGTCAGTGGTTCAATTCCATCTATTCCTCAATTTTTGCATGCAACTAATCAACCAACCAATGGGTGCCACGTGGAAACCCATGCCTAGGCCATGTGGCACCTCCTTATTTGTCCACGAAAACTTCCACATGTCTAGTGTCGATTGGTCCACCTATCAGATCCGTACCTACCACTTGTTTTCTCGATCATTTTTTGTACCTGCCATGTGTCATCCAGTAGGGCCACGTGGCACCTGTATAAGTGTGCCACATGTCACCCTTCTAGTGGTGACACATGTCACCTCTAGGTTGGTCAAAATAAACTGTACGGCCTGCACACTGTACTTATGCCATGTTAGCATGCTCATGTCAACGTCAACGTTGACTTTTTTTAATTGTTGACCTATTAACTTTTTGCCTGTTTAGCAAAATGGTCAGAGTGTGATAACTCTGGCATACAACGTTCGTTTGAGGAAGTAAATATATGGATGAAATCATCCCTATGAGCCGGTCACAATGGAATTGTTTCCATCTGATTATGAGAGCTTTCATGTTTGAGCCTTTTTTAGCCCTATTAGGCTCCTGGATTTGATTCTGGATCAGGAGTCCTCTACTAAGGAATCGATCATCGTGGTGTCATGAACATGGGTCCTTTAGATGCAAATCGATGCCCTGATGTTTTTTTAGCTAGCGTCTAATGTTTTTGCGCACCTGATGTTGTCTGTCCAGTCGGTCTTGCAGGAGTCCTACCCTGACCCCCACTAGTCAACTCTTCCTCAACTATGGGGGTTTTCTAGACCGCATCATGCAATTGTTAAGGCATTAGGATCCTCACCTTTAAACGAATGTTGGATTTAAGGCCAAAGAAAAAAAATTTGACCTTGATTTTCTCAGTGTTCACATGCGGGGCATACCGAAGTAACTGCATAAATATAATCTCATACTCTGGCATCGTATGACCACCCTTTCATAAGGCATTGAACTCATTGAGAGGGAGATTGATGAACTTTGAAAAATACCCCTCTCATAACTTCTCCTCGAACATTTCCCATGACACATCTTTGATGAACATGTTTAGTTGAGGTAGGACCGCTCTTCTACGAGTCTTTCGCCATAGAAGAGCGCTCCCCTCCAGTTGAAAGACTGCCATGTGGACTTTCATGTTGGAGGTGTAGTCACGAAGTGAAAATCACGTCTCCGTGTTGTCCAACCATGCCTTGGTGGCTGAATCGTTCGTGGCACCCTTGAACTCGAGAAAATTCACCTTCTCAAGTTGTCTGTGAATTCTACGAATGCCAACTGGAGCACACTATGAACCCTCATTAGGTACAGGCACCCTGGCCTCATCTCTATCTAGCTAGTTAATCAAGGCCTCTGACATCCTCTAAAAGGAGCTCATCAAACCAAACACATCCCCCACAAAAATCTACTCCTATCCAATGACTTATTCTTCTCCTTGGGGGTTACACTGTTGATTAATTGGGTTGGTTGTCATTGATGTCAACCCTTGAATAAAGTACGGTAGAAAATTCCAGTAGCACAAAGGTTTGGGTAATGGACCCAAGTTTGTTTGAGGGATAATGGTATGAGTTTTGATATATTTTTAGGAAATACTATTCTATATGGATATTACATGTCATTCCATTTCCAATGGTATGTGGAACTTCACATAACTCCTCACAGTTAAAGAGTTATGTCCATGTGAAGTTGGAGAACCCTCATGATTCATCTAGAATCCCCAAAAGGTCAAAGTATTCAAAGTGGTTGCAAAGAAAAAATTATTTAAATAATAAAGCGAAGTGATGAGTGTACTATAAGTCAAAGTGGATACAAAAGAAATTATCCAAAAGAAATTATCTAAATAATAAGTTAATGGAGAAATTACTAAGTGGACAAGTGGTCAAAAGTGGGTTAGCCCTAAAATAAAGAAAGTGGGTTAAGATGGTTAGAATGTAATATAAATAATAAAGTGAAGTGATGAGTGTACTATAAGTCAAAGTGGATACAAAAAAAATTATTTAAATAATAAATTTAATGGAGAAATTACTAAGTGGACAAGTGGTTAGAAGTGGGTTAGCCCTAAAATAAGGAAAGTGGGTTAAGATGGTTAGAAGGAAACCCCCTGAGGAAGCTACATGAAAGTATAAATAAGAGGCAAGGGTATCTCATTTTTAATCACAATCAAGCATATTGAATATCTAAAATTGATTGAGGTAACCAAAGGATATCTAAGCCGAATTTAAGAGGGAAGGTGAAGCAAAGAAGGTTGGAATTCAAGGGAGGATAAATTCTTTTGATGATGCTTTCTAAGGTATGTTATTTACATGTCATCTCACCATTTTCGCAATAATGTTTTTTGTAGAATGATTCAGACCATGAAATTGGGAGGAATTTGAGGAAACATATCCAAGTAGCTTTGATAAAAATTTCATCTTGTGGGTTGTTATATTTTTGGAGTTACACTCCATGGAAAACAGGGTTTGTGGCTAGTCCTCAAACTAGTCTAAAACATGTGTTTCATGTAAAAATGTCATAAATTATTCATAATAGATCCAAATTAATTAAGACAAAATGTATTGGTTAGAGTACAATTTTTAGTATGCTTTTTACCATTTTTAGATCCATACAACAAATATTCCGTCCAAGGAACACTCTACAAGTTCGCTCTCTAGAATAAGCCAAAATTCAACAAGGTATGCCATTTTTTCTATAGCTCCTTTTCTGCAAGTTTCCAAGTAGTTAAACCTCCAGAGGAATTGCATAAAAGACACTGAAGAACATTGTGTACTATTTTGATATCTTCATTCATTACAGGTACATAGTTATGATTATTTCAAGTTAGGGTTATTGACTAATCCAAAATTAGTCATGTGAGACTAAAGTAAAGTTTGATGAAAATGCTAGTCTCTTGTTTTCAAAGTTAAGGAAGGTTTGCAGGTATGTGATCATATTCACCAGTTCTACTAAAAATTTACAAATCAGATTTGGATGATGAAATTGATGAGGGATTTTGGTTGAGGTACATGTTGGGTACATGGTTGAGACAAGTAGTTGATGAGTTGGGACATACATGAGGTTTATAGTTGATGATGTTGGTACATCTTTATGAGTCATAGTTTATGTGTATTTGATGCATGATTGGTACATATTTGGTGCATGGTTGATGCACTCGTTGGTCGTACAGGTTGAGGTACAGGTTGGTGCATGGTTGATGCACTCGTTGGTCGTACAGGTTGAGGTACAGGTTGGTGCATGGTTGATGCACTTGTTTATGGTACAGGTTGATTACAAGTTGTTTGGACAGGTTATTGTGAAAGGTTATTTGTACAGGTTTGGTGCATGGTTGATGCATTTTTTTATGATATAGGTTGAGGTATATGTTGATGTGGTACATGTTGGCACAATTTATTGGTACATGTTGTTACAAGTTGATTATAGGTTGATTGGTACAAGTTTACAACAGTATATCTCACAGTGATAGTGTGACAGTGGTTCCATCATTCTACTTCTACGTCAGGGCAGTTGGATGGGGAAAGGACATGTGGTTGTATCGACCTTCCAGTTGTAGGCAAAGAACATAGGGGGTTGTAGTCTCCTTATGTTTGTATCCAAAGAATTGGGGAGTTGGAACTTCTGTCAGGTTGTAGCCTCATTTTGGTTGTAGCTAGAGAATTGGGGAGTTAGAGATTCCTTCAGGTTTTAGCCTGAGAAACTAGGGGGTTGGAGCCTCCTTCCAGTTGCATATGGAAAAAAAAGGAAGTTGGTTCTTCCAATGAATGTATTTCTTAAAGACATATAAGAAAAAAAAATTGTGGTTTTCTCCTGCTTTGGGTTTCCACGTAAAAATATTAGTGTACTGTGTATGTGTATGATTTCTCATTTTTTCATTGTTTATTTACTCTACAACTATTGGATGATAATGCTACATTGATATAACACTTTCAATTTATGGTTAAAAAGGATTAATTTTCTCTATTACTAATTCACCCCCCCTCTTAGTAATCCAACAATTGGTATCAGAGTCAGTTCCTTCAGGAAACAGTTTAACAACTGGAAGGAGATAATGGATTATTATGAGAATGGAGTACCATTTTGCAATGGTCAAAATGGTTTAAATTATGAGATGTGGAGTAGAAGGATGAAAGTATTTTTACAGGAACAAGTTTATTATATTTGGCTATCAGTCGTTACAGGATATGATAGTTCAAAAAGGGAAAAGACTGCATCCAAGAAGAAATTGAAGAAGAATAAAAAAATAGAAATGGATTTCATCTGGGAAGGATTAACTAATCAGGTAATATAAAAGGTTGGTAAATTTTCATCAACCAAAGAACTTTGGGATAAGTTACATGACATATATTCTTCACCCATCATTGATTCAAAAAATGCCAAAGAAGATGAAGATACATATCAAGAAGAATTATATTGATCATGACAAACAGATTCATAAGATGAAGAGTACATAATCACCAGAGGTATGTTTTTTTGCTTTAATTGTGAAAAATGTGGACATATTGAAATAGAATGCCATGAAGGAAATGTGACAGAAAAACCAATTGAAAAGGAAGACAATTATGAAACAAAATTGATTGGTGATTTAGATGACCTAAGAGAAGAAAACAAAACCCCTTAAGAAAGAATTGTTGAAACAAAAGGAAAGTGTTCACATTTTTTAAGAAGCCCAACAGGTCATCGAGAACTTAAAAATTCATCTTGAAGAAGTGAAAAGAACAGAAGAAGTCATGAAGTCTCAGATAATGAAGAAAGAAGAAGAGGTTGACAAGCATGAATAAGAAGTTGTCACATTGAGAATTAAAATTGTCAAGCTCAACAAGAACGTTGAAGAGACAGAAACATCTACATCAGTTATAGAGAATGAAGAGAAGCACTCTAGGTTGCTAGAAAAGAAGAATGAAGAAAATAGAAAGAATTATGTAGAATTACTCAAAGGAAAGAATCATGGTCAACCAGAATCTAAGAAAACTATTGAAGATACATCTTCAAGAAGACCATCCATGTTCAAGCCACAAAGAAGATTCAATCATGATCATGATCAACGAAGTCAAAAATTTAGAAGGACTACACCACAAAGAAGATCATTCACTCTGAAGTATGCAAATTTCTTTTATGGTCATTGTTTTTATTGTACTAATGTTGGACATAAGGTTGCAGATTGCAGGGATTATAAATAAATGTTCAGGAAAGAAATGCCTATGTGGCCCCATGTGACATTAAATGTTACAAATGTCATAACTATGGACAGATAGATATTGATTGTAGAAGCATGATCGATACTTCTATGAAAGAGAACACTGATATCAGATATAAGAAAGTATGGATAAGAAAACATGAAGAACGGGTGAACAAAGACCAGGTCGCAGAGATCGCAATATTGACAATAAAATGAGATGAAGAAAATTCTATAGAGAAAAGGAAAGATGTCAGATACATAAAGGTTTGGAAAATAATTGAAATAAAATAAGGACAAGTAAATAAGGAACATGTTCAAGTGATTGTACTCTCAGGAATTGTAGTGAAATTTGAATCTAAAGACATAAAGAAATAAGTCAGAGCTCAGAGAGATGATGAATACACATCAGAGAAAGAATTGTTCTGAGCCATATGGGTCAGAGACTCCCAGGTAGTATGAATATTAGACGGGGTGAGTCTATGCGATAGCTGTGACAGAACAAAGAACCATCCTTCAAGCAGCTTGCAGAGTTTGAGTAGACAGATCCAGAGCAGTCAGTTAGCAAAAGTATAGTTTGACAGATTAATCAGTTGTAGTAGTGAAGACTTCATGATAGTATAGTGACATATGAGTCAGAATTATGGACAATTGTGTAGAAGAGTCTTGAAAAATATGGACAGATATGGGCATGAAATCATCTTTTCTGAACGAGGTACTTGAAGAAGAAGTCTACATTGAACAATTGGTTCCTAGAGCATGGTACTCTAGACTGGATAAATATCTACAACATCTAGGGTTCAAAAAATGAAGTGCATACAACAACCTGTACATCAAGGTAACTCATCATGGTATTTTATTAATTGAAACTTATATTGATGATGTTATTTTTGGAAGTATTGATGACAAGTTAAGACATAACTTTGCAAAGGATATGTAGAATGAATTTGAAATGTCATTTCTTAGAGAATTATCCTTCTTTCTGGGTCTTCAGATACGTCAAAGAAACCAAGGAATTTTTATTTCTCAAACTAAGTATATTAGATAAATGTTAAAGAGGTTCATAATGGAAGATTGCAAATGAGTTACCACTCCTATGCAAACCAATTTCAAGTTGAGCAAAGATGATGATTCAAAGTCTATAGACCAGAGGAAATATAGGTCAATTATTGATAGCTTACTATATGTGACAACATCCAGACTAGATGTAATGAAAACAGTTGGACATGTGGCACCATTTCAAGCAACACCAAAGGAATCACATGTCTTAGCAGTGAAAATTATTTTCAGATATATCAAAGGAACATAAGAGTTTGGATTATGGTATCGAAAAAGAAAGGATCTATCACTTATTGATTACACAGATGCAGATTGGGCAGGTTGCATTGATGACTGATGAAGTAACAATGGAGCAGCGTTATACTTGGGTGAATGTTTAGTATCTCGGCTAAGCAAGAAACAATCATCAATATCTTTATCTACAGCTGACACAGAGTATATTACCAGGGGTGATTTTAAGAACCCCCCCTAAATTTATATGTATAATAAATGGGCGAATCCCCATGATACATAGGAAAAATTGATGGCTATTTTATCAATAATATAAAATGTATATATAATTTTTTGGCGAATATTTTATTCAATTATATAATCTTGTAAAATATTGACGAATATTTCACTGAATTATAAAATCTTGTAAAATATTGGTGAATCTTTCACTGAATTATAAAATCTTGTAAAATATTGGTGAGTGGTGTTGGGTAAACAAATGGACTTCACACAACATTTCACCACATCTACTACAGTAAAG
>ML776839.1:62429-89434 GCA_009831015.1 Picea engelmannii
TTTGCTATCCCGAGTGAGTTATAACTAGGTCAATGTAAAACCAAGAGATATCTTGTTGTTGGAGGAGATATTTGTTGGATTTGTTAGGAATGGAGATGTATATAGCAAGTATAGCAATATTAAGATGTATCAACATAAAAAAAACTCATACAAGGAGATAAAAGAGAGACTAAAGATGCATAAGAGAAAGGCTAAGGCTTTAGGTAATATACAGGAAAATTGTGGGGGAAAGCAAGTGCGATTGTTCCCCTTCATAAAATTGGAGTAAAAAACCCCCCCATCTAGAACCCAAAAGGTCATGATGAGAATAGGGATATCTTGTGTAATGAACAAGGGTCTACATAAACAAGAAAAGATGAATTTGGCTTTGAATTTGAAACAGATCTGTAAAGCTACCTGCTTAACGTTGACAAGGAACTGCCTTGTAAGATATGCTCTAGCAATTGCACGAGCACTCAGGAACAACAATTGGTAACCATTATCCACGAAACACTGAACAGGCGGCTCCACCACGGTCCACTAGCATCTCTTGCGGCTTGCCCTCTTTCCAAATTTCGTTCAGGAAATAAACTCGAAAATTCAATATATGTAAATCGGGCCTTGGGGATTTAGAGATTTTCTATAGTAGACTTTGTAGTTCTCACGAACGAACCAGACAAGTAACAAAGCTATGATTTTAACCTGATGCCATACAATTTATACCAGGTGGGAGGGCCAAAATGTAGCTACCCAGTGCCCATACCACAAAATCTCGGCAAATTAAACCATAAACCTCGATTTTACCAAATGGAAGGGCGAAGAAGCTGCCAAAAATTCCCATACTTCTAGAAATTTGGCTAATGGAAGCTTGTCCCTCCAAATTTTAGGGGCGAAATATAATTTTTTTTCCTCTATCTCCCCTAAAAACATGGGCTAACCCTGTACATGATTTTTCCCCTAAAATAAATTATGAGCTAATGATATAAGTTTTAAAAAATCACTTTAATACAAAAAATTCGCCCAATAAAAAATTAGAAGCCCCTAAATTTCGTCCATGAGCGAAATTTCACCCCTAAAATCATCTATGGACAAAACACTATGCATGCCTGCTATTTTTCTACTTGAGGGTTAGAAATTAAGCATAAATTACACAAATCATAGATAACTCATGCACTTGACACGGAACTGCCTTGTAAGATATGCCTGAGCAATTGCATGAGCACTCAGGAACAACAACTGGTAACCATTATCCACGGAACACTGAACAGGTGGCTCCACCACGGTCCACTAACATCTCTTGCGGCTTGCCCTCTTTCCAAATTCCATTAGGGAAATAAACTCAAAAATTCAATATATGTAAATTGGGCTTTGGGGATTTAGAGATTTTCTATAGTAGACTCTGTAGTTCTCATGAACGAACCAGAAAAGTAACAAAGCTATGATTTTAACCTGATGCCATACAATTTATACCAGGTGGGAGGGCCAAAATGTAGCTACCCAGTGCCCATACCACAAAATCTCGGCGAATTAAACCATAAACCTCGATTTTACCAAATGGCAGGGCGAAAAAGCTATAAAAAATTCCCATACTTCTAGAAATTTGGCTAATGGAAGCTTGTCCCTCCAAATTTTAGGGGCAAAATATAATTTTTTTCCTCTATCTCCCCTAAAAACAAGGGCTAACCCTGTACACAATTTTTCCCCTAAAATAAATTACAGGCTAATGATATAATTTTTAAAAAATCACTTTAATACAAAAAATTCGCCCAATAAATTGGAAGCCCCTAAATTTCGCCCATGAGTGAAATTTTGCCCCTAAAATCATCTATGGAAAAAACACTATGCATGCCTGCTAATTTTCTACTTGAGGGTTAGAAATTAAGCATAAATTACACAAATCATAGATAACTCATGCACTTGGAATGGGAAAAGTATTCTTTTTATTATTTTCAAAATGAATCAACTTACAATCAAAGTCGAGACCGACCACCGCTCCTTGATTCTGATCCTGGGCTCCTCCTCTTCTTTGTCCTCCAACTGCTTTGCGTTAATTCTCCTTAGGCTTGAGGAAAGGCTAAAGGGTTGGGACAAATGGATTTGGAAAATGGGCAGAGTTTCTTCACTATATTTTTCCTCTTCCAAATAGTACCCCTACCCCTTCTTTTATAGGCTAGAAGGAGCTAGGGTTTTGGACGAACTCTCAGCCATGCATGGCCGGGAGTTTCAGTTAACTGACCCATAGCCTTTTGTCCCGTCGGCAACTTTCCTGTTTTTGTTCTTTGTTAGGTAAACGTGGGCTATAGTAGGCCTTCCAGCATTCACCCACGTGCAGTAGTGGGTTAGGGTGTGTGTACCTTTCCCCAAAAGGATTTTTAAAGAGGTTTCTCAGCAGATGTTTTGGCAATGAAGGGCAATGAGTTGGCCTGATGCCAGGTAAGCATGTATGGTGCAATTTAGGGTTATAACAAATGGTCCCCATTACATCAAGTTACCATGGGAGATGGGGAGACTTCTACTAAATCTGAAGCTTGATGCACTTCCTGCCTTGTTGAAGAAGCTGTCTTGCTTGGCTTGTTGAAGGTTGTCATGAACCTATTGTTGGAGGGGTTGGATCTGTTCAACCAATCTAGCTGCATGATCTACCTGAGTGTGGGAGGAATCTGTCGGTGAAGATGAAATATGGAGAGTATGAAGGGTTATGTTATAACCTTGCTTGACTAGGCAGTGTGGAGGAACCCCCGTAGGTGCAGCAAGAACATCTTAGTACTCTTCTACAATCTTGTTGATCTACTTCTTTGGATAGAAAGGTATTTAGCTGAGCCTGCAGTGGTTGCAGTGTCCTTCTATTCATCTTTTGATCAGATTGTGAAGAGGCTAAACTTTGCAGTATGAGAGATTACTTTGTGGCACTTTTTTGGTGGGACAATAGTCAAAACTACCTCTGGTATCCTGTATAGATGACCCCCCAAAGTAAAAATGATGCTATGGGGTCGAGACTCATAAACAACATGACGCCTCCACATATATGCCTGGCCTAATAGAACATCACATACTTCCAGTGGGGAAACATCACACAATACCTCATCCTTAAAGGGCTTGATCATGTAGATCAAGCGACAGTGCCGGATGACACGAATATGTTGACCCTGGCGAAGCCACCCGATGTTGTATGGTTGCAAGTATGGTGTTGTTGGAAAATCCAACTGCTTGACAACCTCTACTGAGTTGATGTTCTTTTGGTTTCCACTATCAACAATAAAATGCAGTGGGGTCCCCTTCACCCACATCTGTGAATGGAAGAGTCGCTCCCCCTCCTCATGATCCTCTTCTGGTTGGATTGTTGTAGTTGTGACAATAGCAGTGGGTTCTTCATCAATGATCTATCTCCTTTTATTATTTTCTGAATCATGGTCCAAGTCGGAGTTCGACTCTTTGTCTTTGAGCTTGGCCACCAATGACTGTATCGAGCGAAAATCATCAGTGTTGTGCCAAGGGCCGTTGTGGAACTCACGCCACTTTTTGGTATCTTTCTTAGACTTCCCGTTACCCTTCTTTGCCTACATATGGGACTGGATCTTTTGAGGTTGGACTTCCTTGCTTTTTCCTTCATTATGCGAGTTATATTTTCCTTTTCCATGCTTCTCCAACTTACTCTACTGCTTGAATTTCTGCTCAATTTTAACTGCATATCGATAAATAGCTCCCAATGAGGAGATGTCTAAGAAATCCATCTATGTTTGGATGTACCTATGTAGACCAATGCGGTACTTCAATCCTAGGTGCCACTCAGAGTCTTTGATACCCAGCTTTGAGTGCAAGGTATGAAATATGTTATTTTACACCGACATCGTTTGGTCTCTTTTCTGACATAGATTTGTACATCTCATGTATTGGTCATCATAGTTTTCGATAGTACAAAAATCCTCCTTTAGGGCATCTACAAAGGCCTCCCAAGTGGGTTCTCTCCCAAATAGTGTAGATTCATCCATGGTGTACCTCTCCCAGTAACCTTCCCACCAAGCTCTGACACGGGGAAGAGATTTAAGGAGTGCGAAGGTGATCTTTTCACTGTCAGAACATTTTTGGATAGAGTAATAACCTTCTAGCAGATTAAACCATTTTTCTAGAGCATTTGCATCTATCTGGCCTTCAAATAAGGGGATATCAAAATTGAATTATACCTTTAAGGGTGTTGCACTTGTGAAATGGATTCTTCTCGAAGATTCATCAGTCGTCACCATCAATAGTCTTCGAAGGATTTGAGCAAATTTGTCCATCATCTCGTCCCTCTGTCACACGAGGGCTTCCTCGAGTAATGTCTTGAAAGGATCTCCTACTTTGTCATCTCTCTTTTCTTCTACCATGGGAGGTCACTTGGGCTGGTGAGAGTAGTTGCCATCAAGCGAAATTAGCTCGAGATGCAACTCTCTATACCTTGACCTCATAAGGGACCTGCTTTGAGAAACAACAAGGAGCATCCTACTTTGATACCACTGATTCAGATTATTTTGAGAATTACATGAAGACAAAAATATAACTGATATATAACAAGGAAATACAAAGATAATGTGGGGAACACAAAAATATAGTGAAACCCAACTTCTATTAATGAACAAGAGAGAGAAAAACATTGCAGAACAAAAACTGATAGAATGGGGTAGCTTATCTTTGAAAAGAAAGAGATGTTGGCTTCACTTCATTCACAATAAGCTTTACATAACACTCCATTGCATGCTTAAAGGGCCTCCTTCACCTCAATTATATATGAGAGAGTGAGAGGAGAACAATTTCCATGATGCTTGTGGGATAAGCTGGACTAAGTTTATAAAATTCCATAGGCATGTAAAACACTAGGACTTCCTGAGCGGTCACCCACCCCAGTACTACTCTAGCCTAAGCGTGCTTAACTGCATATTTCTAATGGGATTCAGTGCATTAACGCTATGTTGTAGGCATGTACATAAGACCACTAGGAAATCATTACATGATGTCTATAATTAACAAATGTAGATGACATTACATTCCATTCCCCATCAAAAGGGTGAATATCATGGTTTATCAAAACCACAGACTCAAAATGGTGATTCAGTGGAAAAGGTGGATGGCCATTGAGCTCCATCCGGATCATTAGGTTAAGATATTTGTGATTTGGAGCTTCTCAAGGTCCATAGAAACACAAAACTAAAGGAAAATACTCATCAAGACCACCAAGTATGTTATTTTTATTGAGGATATTTATTGTTCACTTTAAATCTCTTAATCCATGTGAAAATGCATGAAAGAGTGGGATATTAGACCATAATCCCTATGCATAAGTTTGATGATAGTAAAAAAATATGTTACCTTCTTCTTGGCTTTCTTAAGAATCCCACCCAGCTTCAAAAATTTTCATCTAAGCATTAGTGCTACAAAGGATGTGTCTCCTTGATCTTGGGCTTGGGATGAGGTGGGGAAAAGAGAGTTATGGGGAATCTTCAAAATATTCCCAAAGTATAGTCACACTAATGTTGATGTTGCTAGAAAGAAGAACAAGCAAGTGAAAGAGTGTGATAGATAAAGATGCATGGAGTTAGAAAAAGAAGGATGCTCATTTTGGAGAACAAAGGAGTGAGAATTTGATGGTGCTATAAATTGAATGAACAAATAAAAAACATACTTGAGTTAGAAAATTTCACCAAGCTTAAAATAGAGTTTTTAATCCCAAACATAATCATTAAATAGTTTTTGTGAAACACGAAAAACTATACATTATATTTATGACATGCTTGACCAAATGTGTACAAGATTGATGGATTGTTGAGAGATTTACATTCAATTCTTAGTTATGTGTATTGTTCCATTATCTATTATATTAATGTGGATGCCATGAATCACATACTAAATGGCTGAGAGGCCTACCAATGTGTTCGAATAATAATCATATTAAATACCAAATCCATAACAATATCATGAATTTTAATAGACAAACACAAAGAATTATGAATGAAATAAAATAAGTATGAATCAACATGTTTGATAGTATTAGTGAGATGGAATATGTAAACATGAAAAAAGAGAGATGATATGATTTCCATAGGTTTGTTCAATGCCTATTGTTTGTTCTTCAAAATAGGTTCTCAATGTCTATTGTTTGTTATTCAAAATTGGCATTCAACAAATCATTGGTAATTAATCTTACTAATAAGATCCTAATGTCATTGCAATTTACATCCATAACCTATGACTAATTGTTTTTTTTTTTTCACAAAGCCAAGAATAGAGGAAAATATAACAAAGAAAATGACATTATAGCAAGTGTGAGACTAAAAAACGTGAAGTATGTAAACTAAATGCAATGTCAATTCCCATACTAACAAGAATTGACAATGCTCATAACACATGAATTCAAGTTGGAAGTCACAAAGACAAGGTGACTAAGTTTCTTTGGGAAGTTTTCATTAAACGACACACAAAATAGAGCATACACCAATAGAGTGGTAGGATATTTGTCTAGGGATGAGCTATGTGATGGATTTAATGTTCTGGAAGGATACACACTGGAATAGATAAGAGCCAACTAGAATGGAGATGATTTTAGTTTTTAGATGTCAAAGAAACATATTGTGTGATGAACCAATGCTCATTACCAACCAACTAACCAAGTGTTGGAAGTGACGACATTGATGGGTTATTAAAAATGTGACCCTTCTTTTAACATTTTATGATATTTCTTATACTTAATAAATAAATAACAAATGATTTCAAAAACTTACAATTTTTTTAAGAGTATTTTTTGGATTAACCTTCTAAAAGAGGTTTGAACCATTTGGAAGAACTAAGGGGAATTCAATTTTGGTCACTGTACAAAACCACCATATATATTATAACTCTGCATTTCGGATCAAAGCAATATATTCCATCATCAAAATTGAATAATAGAACATTGCAATCATATAATTTTATAAAGCATTGCAATCACATGACATTTAGAATATAGTGCCAATCACATTGTTCTTTATAAAGCATTGCATTCACTTTATTTAAAATAAAAATAAAGCAATGGTTCGAATCGAATGTTTTTCATAAATTATGGATAAAGCATTGCATTCACTTTATTTAAAATAAAAATAAAGCAATGGTTCGAATCGAATGTTTTTCATAAATTATGGAGTTCTTTTTTATATAAATTAGATAATATACAAAGTTATAAAGCATTGCAATCACATCACATTTAGAATATAGTGCCAATCACATACCACTTATAAAGAATTAGAATCTAACGCTGGTCTTTATAAAGCATTGTATCTACTTTATTTTTATAAAAAATAAAGGTTCGAATCTAATGTTTTTCATAAATTATGGAGTTCTTTTTTTATGTAAATTAGATATTAGATAATATACAAAGTTAGAGTTTGAAATTCTAATTAAATATTAAATTTAAATTAGAATATAAAATTATTTAAATTAATTAACACTTATAAAAACATTATTATGATGTCAATAAAATCTTAATAAAACTTTGCTTCTATTTAAAATTTCTACTAAATAGTCATCAAACAAATAAAATAATTTTACTATGAAATTAACTTGGAATGACATCATCATTTTTATAAAGTAAACGGAATTCGATTCGAACGGGAAACTTACTCCATAAAATTGGAATCACATCATCATTTTCATAAAGAAAACGGAATTAGATTCGAACGGTAAACTTTATTGTTCGGTAAACATTAGATTCACAGTGTTACTATCACAGGAATTAGTTTCGAAGAACAAACTTTATTGTTAGTTATTTTTGTAGGCAAAACCATTGATATGTGCAACCTTGTTATAAATCTCTGCAGAGTGCAGAGGCACACAACAGAGATTGAGTGTGGTGAAATATGAGCTTTTGTTCATCACAAATCGGGAAAACATCGCCTTTTCTATTTTGAAGTCCTGCCTTGGAATTCTATTTTGAAATGGTTATATGCAAAATTGAGCACCGACGATACATGATGCGGTTGTTCATTATAAAATTATTTTTTTGGTTTGGTTGGCTGTGCAATATTGTTTTTGCACAGTTTGAAGTAAGCGAAACAGTAACGGGTTCTGCGAGTTTTCCGGATGTAGGAATAACCAGCATAGGTAATCTAGCTGTTTTTATTACAAGTTTATTAAGAGGACGGCTTGATCTGGAAATGGGCGCCAGGGATCTTATGGCCACCATAACAGGTCCCAAACTCTACGACATTAATGAGTTTGGACTCACCACATGTATCGAAAGGAAATATGGAAAAGCTTCCGTTGTGATGCTGGCAAACCAGGCACCCAATTCTTCCATTAAGCAATTTATGAAGTATATCTCCAATGCCCATCATGTTGACTCCATCCTCCTACAATGCAGTCCTTTGAAATCTACAGAATTCACAGCAGAGAAATGTGAATGCAGAGATCTGTGCCGATGCATTGTTTTATGTACAGTGAAAGAGGTCACAAACCTGCTTGCTCGTCTGATGCCTGCAACCGTAAAACACCTGTCTGAATCCCGGTGTCTACTACCATGTTTGGGGTGCCTGACAAAACGCTGCCATGGGTACAACCAGGGGCAAGGCCTGTTGCCGCCAAAGGAGGAATTGACAGAGGACCTGATGCATGTGGAATCCGGTGCTGCTGCAGTATGTGAAACACTTGATTATAATCCTTGGGGATCCATGCAAGGAGGCCTTATTTGCATCTGCATTCCAATGCATCGCCGTGATGGCTGGACCAAAATGCTCATCAGATCTTTAAAGTCTAAAGATAAGGAAGACAGAGGAGTCACAGTCATCGCTTCTGATGCCCTAGAAACATATATGTCTCAGAGTGGAGGAAGCCCGTTCAAAGAAACAGAAGAATATAACGCTACTTCCTTAGTAGTGCCGAGGTTGACCGAAGTATTAGTTAACCTTATACTAACTGGTTGGTTTAGACTGGATGGCTTTTCGAGTTCTCTCGTTGCTAGGAGGGCAATACGAGATTACATTGTGGACAGCAAAGGAAGTGGGTTAGCTGCCAATGCGTTTCTAACCCAAGCCGAGGTTAAATCAAATTCCAATAACACCGATGTTTGCCAGTTGTTGACATTTAGAGGTAATCTTCTAGGCATGAGAACCTTATCGTTTGTGGTGGGTTGTGTGAATTTGATTTGCTCAATTAGTTGGGCTTTGCTAGTTGTATTTGAAGGAGGCCCTGGCAAATGGTATGATAAATCCATGCCGCCTTCTAAACCTAGAGTTGTTGTGATAATGGCAGCCATTGTTATTTCTTTGGCCATGGATTGTTTGGATTTGATTTTGAAGAGACTTGGCGATGGGTTTAGATGGAAAATTAGTGGGAGAAAGCTTCCTATGCTTTGGGCTGTGATAGTTTTGGATATAGTGTGCATTGTATTACTCAGTACAGTAGCAAAAACTTTTGGCATGAAAGCCTTTGGGAAATGGATATATAGTGCTCTGCAAACACTGGTTTGGGTGAAGTGGGGAGTGGGCAGTTATCTTCTTGGTGAGTATTCACCAGAATATAATACTTCTAGACGAAGCTGGGGGAATGAGGGTGGAATTTTGGTATACACCTCTGCATTTTTACTGAATGCTATATTGGCGGGAGTTCGGGGAAAGTGGCAGTACAGGGTAGACGCGGATGATTAGTCAAACATATAGCTGCATGTTTATCGATGCCCACCTCGGTGGAGAGACATTATAGTAGTTATTCATTGAATGAAATTTTATGTCATTAAATGTTTTGTTTTCTGAATTTATAAATCTCAATGTTCTATAAATTTCAGAGAATAGCTATTGTTTTAGCATTTGTCTTCTTATTCCATCATTTAATAGAAATCCCAAAAATTATTTATTAGTCACACTAAAACTACAATATTAAAGGCTAATGTCTGGCAATGACAATATTAATGAGTGCACTCACTATTCCCTGGCATCGAGTGCACCGCCCATGTTTGTCATTTGGTATGCCCACTAGCTAGTTGAATACTGCTCTCATCAATTATGAATTATGTGTTGGATTGTGCTATTTATTCTGTTGTCTATTCACCAACATGATTAGCATTTTATTGATTGCCAAGTTTATTTAGAAACAATTCTAGTTCCTATTGAACTAGTCAAAGAAGCAGTTGATCGAGCAGAAATTATGACATTACCATTACCTTTACCTGAACTATTTGCAGAATTTCGATTTTCTATTTACATGTCCAAACCGAAACTAGACTCAACACAATACCTCGACCCGCCTCTGAAAACCTGAAGGTGCTTCTCCTCAACCATGTCCTTCTGTTCACATTGCACTCGTTTATGATCAGTGCTTCTCATAGAACGTGAGATTATACCCAAAATGGTGTGAACTATACAAGACAATGATACTATTAGTTATGATGTAGTCACTTGCCATGAACTCTGATATGAATCACAGTGGCTTTTGGATGAATAGAACTTGTATTTGTGAATGTTAGGTCATACCTTAATCCCTTTAAAGTAGATAAATAGGTTACTATGTATGTATTGAGGGTATTTCTATTAAATAATGTCCATGTAATAGATGTAGTGTGACAAGAATAACTATAAAAAGGTTTATTAGAAGGTTTCACTTACTAGAATGCTCTTAGGATGTTAATAGAAACTATATTAAGAAGTAAAAGCAATGGAATGGGATGTCTTGTGAAGCATAGTGTAATTGGAGCTCTACTCAACTAGAGGTTGCTCCCTTGAAAACTTATGTGAACATTACTTTCATCAATAAAGGTATTTCTATTTGTGGTGTTTTGGTTCTACTTTAATCAATAAAGGTATTGCTATTGCACTGTTTTGGTTCTTCTACAATTTATTATTGCTCTTATAATTTGTCATTTTCACTCTAAATCTTGCTATATTATGCTATTTTCAATCCAAATCTTCTACTTTGCTAATAAGGAAGTGCTTTCTTGAGCTGATATTTTTAGAGTTATATTTTTCTTTTTAGCCTTAGACATGCTTCAACATCTATAAATAACATGTATTGATTTGTTTTCCAGTGAGTAAATTTGTTGAAAGGGATGAATACATGTAAGAAATACAGGTGGTTTCACCTGGTTGGACACTCTTGTAACTCTTGTTGGTACCCCTTCGAGGAGTATAGCATCAAACAACACACTTATATGGAATTTCACTTCCATTTACCCTCAGATATATCAAAAATCCCCTAGGTTACCCGGAACCAACTTTAGATAAACATATCAACTATGTTGATTTTATATTCCACCAAGAACATAACTCAAGAAGATTACTCTCTAGTACCTGGGTAGTCAAATATTTTAGCCAAGGGTATAGGTGAGCTTCCTTAGTTGGTGCCTTGAGAGATTAGGTCGAGTACTATTGTTGGACCTTGCACATATATCACACTGATATATAACCTCACACTCTCTTTTCCTCGAGGCTTTGGAAACCTTGTCCTCTATTGCTTGTATGTGAAATTCCTACATAAATTGCAATATTGAGAATTTGGTAATCCTGTCAACGTAGTAATATTCAAGCAAGAGTACAACTCTTCCAGAGTAGCACCCATAAGAATATATATATATATATATATATATATATATATATATATATATATATATATATATTATTCCACTACTTTTCCATTATCTCTTGATGAGATTATCATCAACCTTTATGGATTGGTTGCTCCCCACCCTTGATTATGCCTCAATATCAATGGTCCAAGTTTCCCCTGGTTACTATAAATAGAGGAAATTGGTCTTGAATCATGGAAGAGTTGAGGTTGGCTTATGGTATTGATCATTAGCCTAGACCCTATGGGTCTTTACGCTAGATCAACCATATAATTGAGAATGTTCTCTTGCTGACGTAATTGGGAGAGTTTGTTGAAAAATAATAAGTCCTTGCTTCCATGGATGTTTTCTCACAATGGGGTTTTACCACATAAATTATCATGTCTTCTCTCTCTTATTTTCTTAGATATAATTTTATTTGTTTGATTCTTTCCATAGAAATTTAAATAGGATAGATATTGGTTATATGTTTATACATATTTTTTTTTCTGGTCTTTCACTTCATTTGGTAGTGAAATACATACCAACGAATTTGATTTCAAGCCAAAATCAAATCAATTTGTTTAAGGAATGAAATCTTAAAGATGATTCCCACAATGGGTGGCCTTACTCCATCAAGGAAATTGATTTGGGTTATGAAATGAAATCTCATAATCCATGCCCACAATGGGATGCCTTAATCCAAAAAAGAATTTGATTTGGGAGCGGAGGAAAACTATCCGAGATCAAGTGGATTTGTACTGAATTCACCATATAGTTGCCTATTTCCTGTATGAGCTTGTTAGTGGATTTCCGCCCCCTTTTTTCTCATCCTTCTGAGCCTTACCTGGGTTTTTTGGTTGTGTGCTCTGGATTCCTAAGGCCTTGCTGGCTCGGGCTGAAGATCTGGCTGAAGAGTTGAGAAAGACCTTGTGTACCTTTCTTAGTTGGTCTCTGGGAATGGTATAGAGTTTTTGTTGTCTGTACACGTGCTCCAGGTGCTCCAGGTCCACTCCAGCTAGGTCATTTTCTTCCAGCTCCATCTCTGCATCTCCATCCTCTGTCTCCTGTAGCTCCTGTGTGTTCTGAACTCCACTTGGGTGCGGGGGATCGGGGTCCTTGCTCTGCTGGGGGGTTCTAGTCTCTGCGCCTGGGTCTTGAAGCCCCAAGTTCGGGGAAGGTGTGCTTGGGATCAAGGTGGTGGGATTATTCTCCATCTGATCTCGCAATATGGCATACTTATTGCTAGTAGAAAGATCTTTACTTACTTGGGTGGGTTGTCTCTTTCCTCCTTGTTTCCTTTTCCCTACTGGCTGTACAAAGCCATCTTTATCTTTGCCCTCCTTGTCCTTTCCATTTTCAGAGTTCTCGTCTTTCTGAACCGCGTTGAGGGGGAATTCCCGGAAAAGATGACCGTGTTCATGGCATTTCCTGCATCGGAACGGAATGTGTTCATAGTCAATGGTCTGAGTCCAATCTTCATCTTGATATTCCAGTACGATGGAGCCTGGGAGTGGCTGGGCAATGTTCAGGTATACACATATTCGCGCATAGGAGGTGTAGCGTCTCTGCTTGGTAGCTTCCGAAGATTTGACGTAGATGCCGATGGTATTGCCTATGTCGGCCAGGACCTCTTCCAGCCAGAACTCCTATGGAAGAGAGTATAGTAAGATCCATACAGGTGCATGAGAAAAGTCCTCCTTCTCTGGGCTGAACTTCTCAGTCTAGAACCACAGGAAGAGACCTGCTGAGTTGAAGAAATATGGCCCCCCATCAAAGATACAGTTGCGATCCTCAAGATTATGGAATATAATTGTAAAAACCCCCTTGGAACCCAGTTACAACTCATAATGTCCTTTTGGCCTCCACCACTACTGGATCCACTTAATCAGATCCCGCTCGACAGGCCAGAACCCCAGAAATTTCCCAACTAAGGCATAATCCCTCATGTATTGCTTTTGCTCTTCTATGCGTAGTGAGCTAATAACATATTTTGGAGCTTGTGTTGCTTGTGGAATGCACTTACCTGGCAACCAAGGAGCCGCCGCAGAAGAAGGGCTGGCCTCTTTTGTTGGGTCGATATCCATATCGCGATCCTTGAAAGTGCCTTCCTCCATTAGTTTTGAGCGCAAGACGGACGGTGGCTCAAAAGTTGGCCGCTTTATTTCCTCTGCTGTATTGCCATTTGCCGTGACTCGACTATAGGAGGCGCCCGTTGGCCCTCCCTCCTTGCGCAACATGAGCCCCAACGGGGATGTGGAAGGAGATCGTGCAGCGCTAGGCGGCTGCAAAAACCCCAGTTCACGATTCAGAGAGCTGCAAAAACCCTAGAACCAATTAGCCCACAATGGGCTTCCTTATTCCATGAAGGAAATCAATTTTGGATAAGAAATATAATCTTAACATTCATGCCCATTATGGAAAATGAATTTTCCTTAATCAAAATCATTTTATCCAAGAAGAACAAACCCCACAATGTTTCCCAAAAGGCTATGACTATTCCCATCGAAGAATAATTATGGTTACTAGGGTTAACTGACTCAACCTCAAAAGACAAAAGTATATTAAAGTGAACCAAAATGATCTCAACCTCAAAAAACAAAATAAAGTTTCACCTGCACTAGTTTTGCATGCCATTTCTTATCCTCCTCATTGTGCGTAGGTGGATCTTCTTCATGGGTTCAACTAATTTGGTGGGGTTTTTGTAAAAATGGGTTTACTAATCGGATATGAGCTCTGATAATGTGGGTTCCTCCTCATGGGGAGGCTACTTCTCAATGTATTTGTGCTCCTCCTCATGGATTCAACTAGTTCATTAGGGTCTATATCATATATCATATTGTTATATGTTATATATAACATATATATGTTTTTTTTTTGTTGACTGGGCAAATCAACAATTGTCGAGCATGTGCTTGCGTGACATGTGGTCGTGTTATCCGATTGCTACCACTATAACCCTAGGAATGCCAACGTGGCCCCTCACACGACACACAAGGTAAATTGAGGGTTTCAAATCGGTGACTTCACATAATGGAGTGCCTTAACAGTACACTCCACTGACTATTCTACACCTCGGGGGCATATAACATATATATGTTATCATATAACATGTTATATGATTTTTTTTTTCAATTTTCAATTTAATTAAAATTTTAGAAAAGTAACTAAGGACTAAAATGAGTCCCTAAACAACATGGGAGAATCACCTTGTTGACCAATATTCTATCACATTCATTCATAAAGGGGGTTTTTAAATTGTAAAAAATAGAGTCAATATATTGTAGGTATTGAGGGGAGGGGGATGTGGGGTACAAGAGGGTTTACAGGTATTGGGGTGGTATAAAAAGTGGTATATGGTAAAAATAGGGGTTTTTAAAATTCAAAATATGTATTGGGAAGGGGTTCAAAAAAAGGATTTTGGGAGGTATTTATCAATATCTAGTAAAATTGGAGGTATTATTTAATATTTCATGAACACATGTGTTATGTCGCAGGTTCACCAAGTGGATACCCCATGCTAAACAAGGCCTTGATTGGAGGAAGTGAAGGTAATGAATAGGGCCATGAACCATGATATAGGCATTCCATGTGAAACTTTTTATTGATAAAAGTATTATGTTCTTGATGTTAAGGACTTCGAATAACATAGTTGCTTCTTATGACAAGCATGGTTTAGATATGGATAATATAGATTTAGGCCATAATTCATTACTATTGGGCTCAATGTCCATGCACATGACCCTAAACCACATTACAAGCCCTATAGAATAAATATGTTCTAAATTTTTAAGCATTGATAATAATGAAGATGGTTTACATGTGGCCAAACACATGGTATTTTTTGAATTTCATCAATCAATACATGTAATCATCATCATCCTATATAGGATATTAATAAATCATATATGTATCAAAAATCACAAGAATTTTTATTCTAATAATCAACCATGACTATAAGTATTTATTATACCAGTCACCAAGAACATGAACATGGCCCTAACTATAATAAATGGATAGCTCATGTAGGTGTTCTAACCTATCACATGAAAATGTGTCTTTAGGGGGATTTGAACGTTTTTTATTGAGTAATAACTCCACTTCTTTGAAAAATAACAAAGATTTTTTTTACCAAACCTATGGTTTGGAGCTAGAAACTAATAATTTATCCCCTAATCCATGATTTTAGCTATCAAAACCCGTGTACAAGAGTCATAAACCATAACATATGCCCTATAATTGGAATATTTTCCCTACAAGAGGATTTAGGTCCCAACTTCAATAATTGACTTCAACAAGGATGGTTATTGCGGCCTAAGCCATGTCTTGGGACAAAAACCATGGATTCAACCCTGAATCCATGATTTGGGGCTTTTAGGTCATGAACCATGACTTCGACCATTGTACACATTCTAGATGTGAAATTCTTCCCTATGAGAGGAAGAGGTGCCTAATTTCAAGGACTATGTCCAATATGAAAACTTCATGTAGAAAAAACCATGGCTTGCAGCTAAAATCGGGGATTTATTTCTTAATCCTTTATTTTTGAGCTAAAATTATATGCATAGAGACTACAAACATGATGTAGGCACTATATGTGGAATCCTTTCCAAATAAGAGCATTTAGAGCCACATTTTAAGGACTAGACATAATAGGGATGCCTATTATGTCATTATAAATGGTATAGGGTCATAAAACATATTGGATTAACCCATAATTCATGATTTTGTTATTTGTAAACTGCCATGGATATTTCGTCCCAACATATCTGATAAAATATTGAAATCTTTACAATGAAGGTTAATTTCCTTCATGTCTCATATTCTTTAATTACCAGTTTTCTACTTAAAATGTATGAAATAGTTGAAATGTGAAAAATAGAGAACATAAATAAATACTCACGCACCATCCACAAACAAACACAATATATAACCTAGGAAACCCAGTACAAGAGAAAACCCAACTAGAAGGTGAGGCCACTTTGCTCTCTTTTCTTCAAATGCAAATACAAAGAAGGAGACACTCTCTATGGAGTTTCCTTTGACACTGTGGCCTGTATGGATTCTATAAAAGATCTCCTCCTATATTATTCTCTCAAAATACCACTTCTGGGTTCTCTACTCAACTATGGAAAAAACACAATGCTAAATAATGGAACCCCTTCTCCACCTAGCAACCCGGTATTTAACATCACCCAATAGCTATCTAGGGGTTGGGTTTTGACTTCCTCAACCCTCAATTGTGCTAAGATTGAGGACCTTCTTGAATATTATTGAAATTCCATATGTGGCTAGCCCCATATATATGAGTAATGGGGGCTGACGTGGAATCCACTCATACCATGGTGGTCAACATGACAAGTCAGCTTGCAAGAGGCATACATTTTCATACGAGATCCAATTGATGCAATTTTTTCACTGTTGGAAAGGTATCATTGTGTATAATAGCATAAATGGGTTTAAACTAGAGCCGCGGAAGTTTTGACCCCCCAAAATTCCATTTGATGCATCGAAATGGATCCATAATGTTTCAAACCCCAATTTTCCAAACTAGGATCTGCCATTAAAATGACCCTACAAGTTGATTCCTACAATTTTTTCTACTCTAAAATCTTCAAGATAGATGAAAAATAATATAATGATCCAATCTGGATCATACCTTCCCATTTAGGCAGGATTTTGCCGCCCCAAAAAAATTATTGAATGAGGTGAGGAAATGTTTCCTCTACCTTCTCCTTGGAGTACCACTTTGCTTTTCCTGGAAGTTGTCCTCTCAAACCAATCTACCAAAGGTCATGTTGCCCCTATCTTGTAGTTCTGGACTACTTCTACAAAAAAATTTCCTTTGCCACTGTGCCTGAGCATTTGGTGCTAAGTCTTCTATGGAAGGTAGGACCTCCTCGTCGTATTGATCCAACATGGAAGGCTCGTAGAGTTTGAGACTCTCCACAATCACTACTGATTAAATTTGCATGTATGTGGGTAGACTAATTATGTAGGAATTATCTCCCACCTTCTCCAATATCTCGTAAGGTCCATGTCGTAGAGCCTTGATCTTCTTACTAGGACCCTATAGTGTTTCCTTATTCAACTGTAACCAAACTCTAACTCTTACTTTAAATGATTTATTGGTTCTATGTTGATCATGTTTAGCCTTGCATTTTTCTCGTGACTTCTTCAACATCTCCTATAATTGCAAATGGATTTTCCTAATCTTCTCAATATTTTTTTCTACTCTCAATGCATCTCCTATGAGGTGCTACCTCACTCCTCCTTTGTGTCCATATACAATATCCAAGGGTGAAGTTTTCATGTATCGAAAGAAAGTTTCAAAATGTGACTTACCAACAGAATTGTGGAGTGATCTTGTAATATCCCTAGGACGAATCCCAAGATGTAATTGGACATGTAGGCTAGTGAGCCAAGATATTTTAAGCCTACGTGCCATGGTGTCATATATTTTGTGGCCAAACTTCCTATATTATTAGAAGATATTTGTAATTTGTATCATTCACATTAATAGTAAAAACAACGATGTTGTAGACCAATCGAACAAAAGAGTATGGGAGACCGAGAACTCCACTAGAGGAAAGTGGTCTATGGGTCTAAGACTAAGAGCTAAGCCAAGGGGGATTAAGTCAAGGACATATTATTTTAATATATAATATAAGTTCCAAGAGCGGGGGAATGTATAAAAGTGGAGCTCATGAAGCTTCATGAAGACAAGTGTCCAGTAGGAGACATGCAGATATATTGGGAAACTGTGTGTATCTTCCAGGGGGATTTCTTCCTTCTATTCTTATATATGGTACGGGGAAACTTATGGGTAGAGACAAGGGTAACAAGAATACTAATATTTTTGAAAGTGAAGAGGGGGTTGACAGGCCCATTTATGCTGAAGAAGTGGGTTGTTAGGCTCGTGGGAGGTCTTTCTCTCTTATGAGATAACTGCCAAAAATGGTTTGTTGGTGCACTGGGAAATAGCTACAAGGCTCCAAGAATTTATGTTTGTCTTGTTGCTGAAGCCCTAGAAGGGAAGTGGGGAAACTGAAGGACTATTGAGAAGAGAAGGGGAACACTTCCTAGGGTGGGACATGCATGTGGGAAATGAGACTCTGTAGGCTAGTTTTAGTAGTTGGAAACTTGACCTGAGATTAATTATTGAGTATAGACCTTAGTCTAGCCTATGAATCCTTCCTTGGTGGAGTTCTAGTCTCATCTCGATTCTCAGAGGTGACCTGCCATTGAAACTTTATGAGAATAAGAGTCTATGGTTGGGAGGAATGTATGAGGTCTGCACACAGTTGGTGATTTACATAAAAGATAAGTTTTCTTATGTGAAATTACATGTTGTTCCCTATGTATAATATATTTAATTCGTTGTTGTAACTACTTATATATTTATGCGTGGTTTATATATGTTGTATAATTGCATGTGCATTCATATGCAGGGAAATTTAAGTTAATGAGATGATATCCGAGATATTTCATACTTGTTGATGGTAGCAATTATCATCTTAAGATATCAAATCCATAAAGGTAGTAATTATAAGAAAATATATAAGTCTAATGTGACTGAAAAGAAAAGAACTGGTGTCAAATGGCCAACCTGTGTGGCTAGGGGCTTGACATTGTGGTATCAGTAACATGGATCATTACATTCTGGTATCAGAGCCCTAGGTTCAAACATTGGACCTACATGGGCCAGAGATAGAGCCATGGTTTCGATACTAAGCCCATATAGGCAAGCCGACAGAACACTTGAGCGATAAGTTGTAGAAAATTGAATTTCAGAGAATGTGTTTGAAATGTTTGAAAAATAAGTTTCATGAACTGGAAAATAAAATTCACGGGGAAATCAAGGAATTCACTCCCAAAATTTAAAAAAATTATTTTAAATTTGTAGTCGAGCCTGTAATTGGTTGAATTTCCTAAATTGAAGAATTCCCATGAAAAAATTGGGAAAAAATCCCCAATTCTACAATGAAAATTCATGAGTAGTGTAGGGAAACAAACCAAGAATTAAAATCTCCAAATTTTAATGTAAATACGAGAAATAAATTTTGGACTTGGATAATTTTCGTAGTTGGAAAAATAAAATAAAATTGGCTATTTTTCCATGCGATAATTTCAACATGACATTTGGCCCATGTGTCAGGTGATATGGTAGAAGAATGATGTGTACAACCACAATGGAAGGTACACAGTGGTTGGGATTACATTTGGCAGATGATGTGGAGCCATGTGGCAGTCCAACTATCATCTCCATGAAACCACGGTAACATATTGGAATCTTTTTAAGTGTTAAGCTATTACAGAGTGCAGAGAGAATCGAGGGGTATGAACCCTCAAGAATTGGTTAATTCCCAAGATACCTCAAAGCACAAAGATGATTGAGTGTGTGAGTAAGGAATCACACAAAAACGAAGACCCATGAACCTACGATGGAGATTTATACATATGGATAAGTACCAAGACTTTGGGTCTGAAGAGTATGGGGAGAAGAGGTATTACGCCACAAAGCACAATGACATTTTAAGATTTTTCTAAGTCCTAGGAATTGGATGGGAATATGGGTGGATGGAGTTCCAAGAGTAAAATAAATATGGGGTCCCAGACCCATGGTGAAGTTCAAAAATTTGTCTAAGTGTTAAGACTCCATGGGTGTGAAAGGTATTGTGGGGGTGGTGAAGCATAAGGAAATGACCGTGGACCCATGGTAAGGAGGAAAAGTTTCTAAGTATGTAAACATACAAGAAGAGTGGTGAAAGACTCAATACATTTGTGGATCCACTTGGATGTGAAATAATGGTGGTAGAATGTGAGGGCACATTTGTAGACCATGGAAGAAGTAACAAGAATATAGAATGGGTAGTGAACCTACGACAAACTTCTGAAAAGTTTATAAGTATGGATGAAGTGTTTTAAAAGTTGTTATTAAATCTAGAGGGATAATCAGACAATATCTGAGCATTGAATCTATGTCGTTCGAAGATAATGGATACTTCTTTCCTTTTTGTGCCATCAAAAAAATTCTTCTCAAGATTTAGAATTGAGCATGAGAACAGTCGTGGATAGAGGAGTCCATGTATTCTCTTAGAAATATAGAAAGGAAATATCAAGAATTCATTAGAAACTAAAAATGAATTATTTCTAGTGAAATTGTGAAGAACATAATGTTGCATAAAATGATGGATCTGTTAAATTCTTGTAGTATTACAAATCTTGTTGCATGCACATTTTGTAGAACAAAGAGCAGATATAGAACCAAGCAAAAGTTAGCAGAAATATCAGAGATCAGAGACATGGATGATGCCCAAGGAACTTACAATTATGAATCCGAAGGAAAAATATTTGGTATGGGTGTGGGTGTTGCAGTAACATAATCCAATGGGCATGGAGAAGACAGAGAGGAGACCATGAATTTGATAGAGACTATGAAGAGCCTGCAAAGAGATGTGCAAAGTTATAAGATTTATAATGAGAGACTTATGAAGGATAAAGACAAACAAGATGGATTCAACACCAATATGTTGTAGAGATTAGATGGAATAAGGAAGAAAATGGATAAGGAGATAGAGTCAAACAAATCAGGAGTCATATATCTCATGCTAGAAGGAAAGAATCTAAAAGTATGAGTAGACATTATCTATCACTCACCAAGGCACTCAACTAGAAGGGAATACAAGAATCCAAGTATATCACCCGTTAGGAAGAATAAGAGGGGGTATGCGTTGGATGAAGTACAAGGATAAATGAATAAGATTAAATCTCCTATCTTTTATGGTGAACACAAGAAAGATGAGGATGTTGAGACTTGGTTATTGGGGATGAGGAAATACATTTAGTTGCACAATTATTCCTCACAACCGGAAGGAATAATTTCCATCTACCAGCTAAATGGAAAAACATCAATGTGGTGGGACCATATTGTGCAAGTACAACACATTGATGAGAATAATATCACTTGGAAGTAGTTCAAGAAGTACTTCTAGAAGATATACTTGACCAAGCATTATTATCATAGGAAGATGAAAGATTTATTTTAACTTAAGCTTGGGAGTATGACTATGGATGAATATGAAAGAACATTCTTGGAACTATTGAAGTATGTTGAATTAATCGAATATGAACAAGTCAAGATCAAAGGTTTATGAGTGGGATGCCATCAATTTTTAGTGACAAGATACATTATGATGATCCCGATACATTGGATGAAGCAATAAGGAGAGCCATGTTCCTATATGATTAGCATAGAGGAAGAACAAACTTTGACAAGTTTTGGGAAGATAATAAGAGGGGAAAGATGGACTAGAGGAATAAGGGAAACAAGCCACTCTTCTTAAAAAATAATTCCCAAGGGAAACCATCTCATAATAAGTCTTGAATGTCAGAAACACTCAGAAAACTACCAAGGAAGAAACCCATGAAATGTTGGGGCTGTGAAGGAGATCATATGTACAGATATTTCCCTCATAGAGATGAGAAAGTGAGGAATTTTCACATTGTACAATGCACTGAAACAATTGAGGACATGGGCATAAGTATGACAAGGATCTATGTAGCTCTAGAAAACAAGAAAGCTAAATTTCAATCTCGCATGATTGATGCAGAAGGTAAGATCAACTATCAACCTATTGATATTTTGATTGATTAAGGATCTAATCATAGTTATATAGATACTAAGATGGTGGAAATATTCCATTTGACAAGAAGTGAGCTTGGAAAACCTTGGTTGACTCAATTAACTACAAGAGCTAAAAAAAGAATTAATGAGATAGTCAAGGATTATCTAATGGATATGAATGTACTGGGTACAAAGACTTATTTGAACATCATACATTCAGGATCATATGAATACCTAATTGGCATGGATTGGTTGGAAAATCATCATGATGTCCTATATTTCTATAACAAAGCATTTACTTGCTTGAATACAGAAGGAAACTTGAGGACAATTCAAGGCATTCCAAGAGCAGTAACCCTTAGAGAAGTTTCGGTATTGTAGCTGAAGAAAAGATCCAGAAAAGGATGCCAAATATTTGTAGTGCATATGGAGGAGACACTAAGAATAAATTTCCAAGAATTGAAGACTATGCAGTCTTGAAATAGTTTGAAGATGTATTTAGATATATACCAGGGTTTCCACCAAAAAGAGATATTGATTTCTCTATTAATCTAATGCCTGGAGCTGCACCGATGTCCAAGACTCCTTATAGGATGAGTACACTAGAATTTAAGGAATCACAAATGAAACTTGAAGAAATCTTGAAGAAGGTGTTTATACTCCCAAGTGTGTCTCCTTAGAGTGCCCCGATATTATTTTCCAAAAAGAAAGATGGTACCTTAAGATTATGTATTGACTTCAGGAACTTGAACAAGGTGACTGTGAAGAACCAATTTCATTTTCCAAGGATAGATGGTCTATTTGATCAGCTGCAAGATGCAAATATATTCTCCAATATTGACCTCATATCACACTATCATCAAGTGAGAATCAAAGAAGAATATATCAGGAAGACAAATTTCAAAACAGGATATGGCCATTATGAGTTTACAGTGGTGCCTTTTGGGTTGTCAAATGCACCAACTGTCTTTATGTGTTTGATGAATGATGTTTTCATAAATTACTTGGATACATTTTTCATTGTCTTTTTGGATGATATTCTTATCTACTTAAAATCTGAAGAAGAGCATAAGTAGTAATTAAGGATGGTGCTATAAGTGTTGAGGGAACATAAGATGTGTGCAAAATTGAGCAAGTGCTCATTCTATTGAAGGAAGATACATTATTTGAGCCATATCATTTCAGAGGAAGGGATAATTATAGATCCTGAAAAGTTAAGAGCCATCAAGGGGTGGCCAATACCAAATAATGTCTCAAAGGTGAGATATGTCATGGGACTTGTTGGATACTATAGAATATTCATTGAAGGTTTTTCAAAGATTGCTCACCCAATCACTTCCTTACCAAAAAAGGGTGTACGATTTGAATGGACTATTGAATGTGAAAGAAGTTTTCTACACTTGAAATAATTATTGAAAAGTTTACCTATCTTAAATATTGTTGGTCGTGATAAATAATTCATTGTGTGCATTGATGCATGCAAAGAAGGATTTGGTGGAGTCCTTAGTCAAAATGGGTATGTGATATGTTGTGAATCAAGAAAATTAAAGGAGCATGAGAGACATTATGCTACTCATGATTTATAATTGGAAGTTATAGTGCATGCCTTGAATATGTGGAGGAACTATCTTATTGGAAGAACATTTGAATTGAGGACAGACCATAGTGGTCTGAAGTATTTATTTGGACAACCAACTCTGAATGCTAGGAAAATTAGATGGCTGGAATTTATTAGTGAATATGACTTTGATATAAATCATATCAAAGGATAAAAGAACAAGGAGGTTGATGCACTCAACAGAATGGTGCATGAGATGCGTGCTACAACATTAGCATGTACAAATCAGATTTGAAAGACAAAATTTTAGAGGCTGCAAAATCAAATCAGCAGTACATGAGAATAAAGGAAAATTTACAACAAGGTATTCTATAGTAGAAAACTAAAGACTATGAGCTGAGATAAGATAGAACCCTCTTGTATAAAGATATAACTTGTGTACCTACTTCTCAAGAGATGAGGAATATGATATTAAGAGGGATGGATAATGTGCCTTATGCTAGGCACCCGAGATACCATAAAATAATTGTAGTTGTCCAAAGCCAGTATTACTGGCCAGGTATGAAGAAAGAAGTGATTGATTATATAGTCAGATGTCTTGAATGTAACAAGGTCAAGGCTAAGCATATACATCCAACTGCTTTTCTAAAGTCATTTCCTATTCCTAAGTGGAAATGTGAAGTGGTGACAATCAAATTCATCACCAAGATGCCCAGAACAATGAAGAATCATGACTCCATCATGGTGGTGGTGGATAAGCTCACTAAAGATGCTCATTTTCTTCTAGTAAAGATAACTCACAAGGAAACTCATATTGTAGATATATATATGAGAGAAATTTCTAAGATTCATGGTGTACCTAAGGCAATAGTTTCATACATAGATCCCAAATTTACATCAAAATTTTGGAAGGGATTTTTTAAAGGATGTGGGACCCATCTGAACTTTAGCACAACATATCACCCAAAATCTAATGGAAAAATAGAGAGAATCAATTAAGTGATTGGAGATATGCTAATAATGTCTGTGATGGATAAACCATCAAAATGGGAAGACTATTTACACTGATTCAATTTTTCCTATAATAATGGGTATCAATCATATTTGAGTATGAGTCCATTTGAGGCATTATATGGCAAAGAGTGAAATACCCTAGTAAGCTAGGAAAACACAACAGATAGAGTAGTGGTTGGGCCAAAATTGCTCAAGGAAATTGAAAATCATATGGTGAATATTAAACAAAATTTAAAGGATTCCCAAGTTAGGAACAAAATCTATGTAGATAAGAAAAAAACTCACAGAGAGTTAAAAGTGGGTGACCAGGAGAATTTTGAGTACAACCCATGTGCATATTGGACTAGAAGATCAAGTAGCTCTGGAATCAATCCATCAAGTTGGTAAAGCTCCAGTGGACCTATTACAATTCTAAAGATGCAACATACGAATATGAATATGCCATGCAGGAAGAGTACCATCATATTTTTTTAAGAATGTTACTTGTACATGTGTACATAATGCACTAAGGATAGTGCATAAATAAGGGGGAGGGGAATGTAATACATCTAGGATGAACCCCAAGATGTGATTTGACATGTAGGATGGTGAGACAGGATATGTTGGGATTAAGTGCCATGGTGTCATATGTTTTGTGGCCATAGTGCCTATATGATTACATGATCTTTGTAATTTGTATCATTCATATTAATAATAAAAATATCACTACTACAGACCAATTAAACAAAAGAGTATGAGGGACTAAGAACTCCACTAGAGGAAAGGGGGATATGGGTCTAAGACTAAGAGATAATCCAAGGGGGATTAAGTCAAGGAAATATTATTTTAATATATAATCTAAGTTCCAAAAGTGGGGGAATGTATACAAGTGGATGTCATGAAGCTTCATGAAGACAATTGTCCAGTAGGGGACATGCAAATATATTGGGAAACTTAGTGTATTTTTTGAGGGGATTTCATCATTCTATTCTCATATATTGTATGGGGGAAGCTCTAGGGAGAAACAAGGGTGAGAAGAGTACAAATATTTTTGGAACTGAAGAGGGATTTGACAGGATCTTGTACACTAAAGAAGCGAGTTGTCAGGCTTGTGGGCGGTCTCTCTCTCTTGTGACAGAACTGTCGAGCATTGTTTTCTGGTGTGTTGGGAAATAGTTGGAGAGCTCTGAGACTTTATGTCCTCCTATTGTTGAATCCATGGAAGGGAAGTGGGGTAGTTTAAGGACTGTTGAGAAGAGAAGGGGCACACTTCCTTGGGTGGGACAAACATGTGGGAAATGAGAGTCTGTAGGCTAGTTGCAGAAACTGACACCTTGAACTGAGATTAATTGTTGAATATAGACCTTAGTCTATCCTAGGGAGCCTTCCTTGGTGGATTTCTAGTCTCAGCTCAGGGGTGACCTCCTACTGAAAGTTTATGAGTAGTATAGTCTATGGTTGGGAGGAACATCTGAGGTCTTCATGAGTTGGTGATTTACATAAAAGATAAGTGTTCTTATGTGAAATTACATGTTATTTACTATGTATAATTTATTCAATCTGTTGTTGTAACTGTTTATATATTTATGCATGGTTTATATATGTTGTAGAACTACATGTGTGTTCATATGCATGGCATTTTAAGTTAATGAGACGATATCTGAAATGTTTTAGAATTGTTGATGGCATGAATTATCATCTTAAAATATGAAAGTCGTAAATGCAATAATTATAAGAAAATTTGTAAGTCTAATGTGACTAAAAAGAAAAGAATTGGTGTCACGTTGCCAACCTATGTGGTCAGGGACATGACACTGTGGTATCAGTAATGAGGATCAATACAGATATATTATAATATTGTTCTATGTCGACTAGATTTTCATCCCAGGTCTTCAAATGCTTTTGATTGTAACCCCTCAAAAGCTACACCAAAGTCCTATTGACTACTTTTTTTGCCCATATTTATGTGGATAGAATGCTATAGATATCTTCAACTTAGTGTCCATATTCTCCCACATTGCAGTCCAAAATGTAGTCATAAATTTTTTATCCTTGTTTGAAATGATTTCCCTTGGTATCCCAAAGTGTGTAAGTTTTAAACATATGAAGTAAAGAAATGCATATAGATTCTTAATAAAAATAGAAAGTAATTAATGTCTCATACACATAGTATGTTGAGCTCCAAATCTACCCAAGTAAATTAGAGTGCATTTATTATCAATCCGGTGTTTGTAAGACTTAGAGGCATGTCCAAAGTATATGGATTTTAGAGATAGTTTTTATCTTTTATGGAGATAAACCAAAGATCTGTT
>ML776839.1:95283-145063 GCA_009831015.1 Picea engelmannii
ATGGTCAAAATCCCACGAAATCAAAAACTGTCCAAGATTTAATGCTGAAACAGGGCAATTTCTGCTGAAGTGGCCCTGTTTGACCAGCGTTGACCGGGCATCTAGCAATCTCAGATTTCAAATCTGATAGCTTATTCACCATCCTTGTACATCTGGGAACACGACCCAAGTGTTGGATTTCGCCCAGGTGTCCTGCAAGTATACAAACGACGGAGCTTTTATGGGATTTGGTCAAATCCTGTAATTTCTGCTAAATTTCCAATTTTAATGCAAAAATTTAGAAAATTCAATTCTGAAGTTAAAGGATGACAAATATACCTTGAATAGGCTATTTCATGGAAAATGTGGAATGAAATGAAGGTAAAATGGACAAATAAAGAGGCAAAAGTATGGTTTATGGAAGCACAGAAATGGACTCAACATAGTACACAAAGTTTTATGCTAGAAACCCTTAACTGAAAGAAAATCAACCTTCCTTGGTGCCACACCTCTCAGCTATTCATTGTATTAATTTCACCATTTGAAATACACTATATACACAATATTTTTTTTTTGGTTTGTTAATTTGTGCGAGACCTGTTGGCTACGCGATTGACCTATGGCTTGAGAAACCGCGACTCAGGGGCATCTAAGCCGTCAAAATCACCCGGGGATCGCACCTGGCCTGAGCCACACCAACCCTTAACATGGTTGGATTTTTTGTCCCCGCAAGTTTCGAACCAGTGACTTTAACAACACAGAGTGGCTTAACAACACACTCCATCACCGACTGTCCTACACCTCAGGGACAATATATACACAATATTTTAGGTATTATACAACTAAACCTAATCCCTTAATATGATATTAATTTAGAAAACCTCTATAAATAGTAAAAATTCTAAAATAACAAAAAACCATCCAAAAAATAATTTTTGGGTGCTGCCCCGAATGCTTCGCGTAATCAGGGCGAATCCCCCCCCGCTGGTACCCCCTAGGAAATTTCCTAGTACACACGACGCAGTCGTAAAATTTGACATGCCCCCCCCACACACATGCAAAGAATATAACACCTACCCAACATTCTCCCACTTGCTGTTTTCTTTGCATACAGGGGGTCACAAGATTACATAGTCAAAAATCCAAGGCATTAATGCCCATTGTTTCTCTATACCAGGAGAACTTCTCAATGCTGACATACTTTGTCAATGAATCTGCAACATTATTTAAACTGTCAACCTTCTCCAACAACACCTTCTTGTCTTCAACCACGGGGGTGTCACCTTGTTGACCAATATCTTATCATGTTCATTCATAAATTGGGTTTTTAAATTGTAAAAAATAAAGTCAATATATTGTAGGTATTTGGCGGGGGAGATGTGGGGTATCATGGGGTTTATAGGTATTTGGGGGTATAAAAAGACGTATCTAGTAAAAATAGGGGTTTATTTTATTGGAAATATGTATTGGGAGGGGGGTTCAACAAAAGGATTTTGGGAGATATTTATCAATATCTATTGAAATTAGGGGTATTCTTTAATAACCCATGAACAAAGGTGTTATGTCACAATTTCATCAAGTGAATACCCTGTGTCTTCAACCATGCCTCTCACAAAGTGATACTAAACATAAATATGCTTTGTATTTGAATGATAAGTTGGGTTATTTTCCAGGAATATTGTTGTTAGGGACCAAACCCCTCCCGTATGTAGAACAATATATTCGGATGTAATAAAGGTGGATATTAATAAGGCCTTGCAATAAGGTAGAATAAGTTGAATGTAAGAAGACCTAATAGAATATTCCTCTTCTAGAAGGATCTTCCTCTATATGGTTCTTTTGATAGACATATTTAGTATAAATATGAATCAAGGGTATGAGAACCCTGGCTTGGATATTATTGTAATAGAGCTCTGATCGAATGGAGGTTTCCCCCTCGAAGAGGCAAGTGAACATTGCTCTCAAAATCAAAGTTCTCTTTCTGGTCTTATTATGATATCATTTTAGTGTTATTGTGGTGTTGTTCTGGTTATATTGTCGTTTATTGACCATTTCTAGCATTTTATTTCTGTTCTGTATACATTTTATATCTGGAATATTACAAGTGGTATCGGAGCACTTTCCTCTGCAAAAAAATTTGGGTTAATTTTATTTTTTTAGGGTAGAGATGTATTCTAGTGTCTTTAAGCCACATAGATCTGTTGTTACACGCATAAACACATGGTTGAGGGATTCATACACACAAGAAATACAAGTGGTACTTAAGCGCACATCTATTGGCCACCCTTGTAACCCATGTTGGCACCCCTTCGAGTGGTAGTACATTAGACAACACCTATGTACAGATCGGCCTAGATTTCCTGAATCCCTCTTTAGATAAACCGATCGATCGTCTGACTATTATAGTGTCATTGAGAACAACACTTGGGAAGATACTCTCTAGTACCTGGGTAGTCAGGTAGTACAACTAGCCTCCTTAGTTGGTGCCTTGAGATATTGGGTCGAGTACTACTGTTGGACCCCACACATATATTAGAGAGATATAGCATAGGGAAAACCCTTGTTTGTAGAACCCTTGAATACCTAACCCTTGGGGATGAAAACAAAACATAAAACAAACAAGATCTATTGTCGTGCAACTATGTTTGAGTTGCCAAATCACTACACATTTCTTCCTGGTTAAGAATTTGGGCATTTCATCATTGCAATATTCTTCAGACCAGAGTATAACTTTGCAGGTGTAAAAAAAAAAAAAAAACTCTGGAAATTGTTTCACCATTATTTGAGACCTATTCCATTGGATTTATCTCTTCGCCCTTATCACATTCATAGCTATCATTTTTTAGCAACTTTTTTGACCCCACCTACCCCTTTTCGGTTCCCTCGTCATCATGGCCCATACTCGTAGCCAAGACTTGGAAGCTTGCTTCAATACCTTGCAATCTAATTTCAAATATACCCAACAAGAAGTGAGACAACTTAGTGCCAATATTACCACCATCAATCAAAACATGCATTCCTCCATCGCCGCATCAACCACCAAACTCAAAGAAGACCTCAAAAAAGACATGACTACCTAGCTTGAATCTGTCATTTCGATGTTCTGCACCAAGCTGCATGTCCCTACATAACCCCCTTCATCTGACCCACCTTTGCATATCGAAGTTGAAACTTCCTCTCATTCCCATAATTTTAAGCCCCATCACTTTCAACGTGACCTACGCCTTCCATGGGTGGATGTGACCAAATTTGATGGCTCAGACACCACTAATTGGGTAACTCAAATGGAACATTATTTCTCTTTGTATGACATTACATATGATTTGGACAAACTCCAGTATGGTGTTCTCCATCTAGATCAAGAATGTTGGCAATGGAGAAAAACTTCTTGTCAAGGGTATGTTTCTTGGACACACTTTGTGGCAGAGATTTATGAATGCTTTGACACTGACACCAACCATTTAGGATGTCTGAAAAAGTTGAAACAATCTAGAATAGTGGAATACTTTATAGCTTCTTTTCAGTGACTGGATTTTCATACAGAGGGCATGTTTGATGATTTTTTCTGAGAATGTTTTATCTGTGGCCTCAAGGATGAGAATCGTGCCCATGTCCTCATGGCTCGGACTTAGAGTTGGGTGGAGGCTACTAAAAGAGATAAGGAATGACAATAGGTTGTCTCTTATCAAAACTAGAAACCCTCCTTTATTCCTCGAACTAAACCAGTAAATCCCACTACTCCTTCTGCTCCACTAAAGATCCAAAATTTGACCAGGGCTGAAATGGTTGAACGCCAACTCAAAGGCCTTTGATATAATTGTGATGAAAAATATTTTCTGGGCCACAAGTGTAAGGAACAAAATATTTTTATAGACATCTCAAAGGATATTTCAGAAGAGGATGTTGAAACTCCCCTTGTGTCTGAGTCACCTGAACCCACTGACATAACCCCTCCCTCAGACCCTCTCGAAGTAGAACCGATCATTTCCCTAAATGCTCTCACTGGCTTCTTTGCTCCCCAAACCCTCAAGCTAATTGGTTACATCAAGCATAGGAAAGTCATCATTCTTGTTGATAGTGGAAGCACCCATAATTTTATTCATCGTTACATTGCCCAAGAAACTCATTTCTATATCCATGCAGTCAATAATTTCCAAATCATGATTTCCAATGGCGACTCCATGAAGTGTGGAGTGCATTGTGAAAATGTGTGTCTCCAAATTGGTGACTACCACTTGAAATATCATATGTTTGCTATTGACATGGGCGGTTGTGACATTGTGTTGGGTGTAGACTGGCTAAGGAATTTAGGTCCCAATCTCATGGATTTTAAGGAATTAACCATGCAATTTGACTAGGAGGGCCAAAAATATAAGTTCCAAGGCATCACCATCAGTCCACCTAAGATCATTAGTTTCCATCGCATGGAAAAGATTCTCACAAAAGGTTGTTCTGGCATTATTTCCCAACTCCATGCTATACACGCAACTGAGACACCTTCTATGCCGCAAGACCTCCAATCCATCCTCACTAAAGATCAAGTGTTCTTTTCCACCCTCAGGGACTCCCTCCTTCCTATGGTGTTCATGATCATTCCATTCCCCTTGTACCAAGAAGCCTTCCTCCCAAATTTGTCCCTATCGTCACCCCTTTTCCCAAGAAAATGAAATTGAGAAAATTGTTCAAGAACTACTTAACCCAGGCGTTATCCACCCTAGTACGAGCCCATACTCTTTTCCTATGGTTATGGTCCTGAAGAAAGAAGGTTCTTGGTGCATGTGTCCTGACTTCCCCGCCCTCAACAAACTCACCATTAAAGACAAATTTCCCATTCCTATCATTGATGACCTCTTGGATGAATTGAGTGGTGCCTGGTTCTTTACTAAACTTGATCTTCATTCTGGCTACCACCAGATCTGTATGAAAGAGGCAGACATTCCTAAGACTTCCTTTAGAACTCATGAGGGCCACTATGATTTTTTGGTCATGCCCTTTGACTTGTGTAATGCCCCCTCAACCTTCCAAAGCCTCATGAATCATGTCTTCCATCATTTTGTCTTAATTTTCTTTGATGATATCCTCATATATAGAAAAACTTGGACAAACCATCTTGGTCATGTGGATCAAGTTCTCCATCTACTCTCTCAGCACCAAATTTTCCTGAAATAATCTAAATGTGATTTTGGTGCCTTAGAAGTCGAGTACTTGGGTCATATTGTTGGCAAGGATGATGTTAGGGTGGATCCTAAAAAGATTGAAGCTATGCAGGACTAGCCTCGCCCCAAGACTCTAAAAATCTTGGATGGATTTCTGGGCTTAACAGGTTATTATCACAAGTTTGTTAAGAATTATGGAAAGATTCTGACACCTCTCACTACACTCCTTAAAAATAATTCTTTCACTTGGACTCTAACAACTACTCAAGATTTTCAAACCTTGAAGATGTCCATGTGCACAACTCCAGTCCCGACCCTTCCTGACTTCACAAGGAAATTTGTCCTGGAATGTGATGCTTCAGGGAAAGGAATTGGCGTTGTCCTTATGCAAGAGGGTCGGCCTTTGGGCTTCACCATGAAACACTTTTATGAGGCTGACGAACAAAATTATAAAATATTTCATTGACAAATTTGTAATTGTGTATTTGGATGATATACTAGTCTTTAGAAGGACTAAAGAGGAACATTTGAGGCACCTAACGCTAGTGATGAAGAGGATGCAACAAGAGAAGATGTTGATCAATTTGAAGAAGTCCTCTTTTATGAAAATGAAACTCATTTATTTGGGTTTTGTGATTTGTTCAAATGAACTGAAAATGGATCTAGAGAAGGTGAAAGCAATCATAGAATGGTCATCACCAAGAAGCATGTTCGAGATAAGGAGCTTTCATGGTCTAGAAAGATTATACAGAAAGTTCATTATAGACTTCAGTGGGATTTGTGCACCAATGATGGATACGGAAAATAAAAGGAACAAGTCATACAAATGGAAAGATGAGGCTGAAAAGAGCTTCAATATACTGAAGGAAAAGATAACAGAACGACCAATTCCGATCTTGTTGAATTTTGAGAAAACATTTCAGGTAAGATGTGATGCAAGTGGAGTTGCAATAGGAGCAGTTTTGAGTCACGATAACAGACTTGTTGCCTATTTCAACGAGAAGATGAATGAGAGTAAGAGGAAATACTCCACATATGACAAGGAGTTTTATGCCATAATTCAAGCCTTGAAGAAATGGAGGCATTATCTTGTCCCGTAAGAATTTGTCTTGTATAGCGATAATCACGCTCTACAATTAATAACCAGACAAGAAAAACTGAATCAGAGGCATGTGAAATGGGTTGAATTTATGCAAAATTTTACTTTTTTTATAAAACATATTGCTGGGAATGCTAACAAGGTCACTGATGCATTAAGCAGGAGATGTTTAATTTTGCAGGAATTCCAGGTGAAGACCTTGGGGTTTGAACACCTTAAGGATATGTATTGTGCTGATATAGACTTCCAGGAAGAATATGAAGCATGTACAAACCCTGTGTTGAGATATAAAGGTTATTGGACAAATTACATGGTTCAGGAAGGACTATTGTTCAGAGGAAATCAGTTGGGCGTACCAAGATGCTCAATGAGGGACAATATTCTGAAAGAGAATCATAGTGGAGGATTGGATGGAAATTTCGGTCATGATAAAACATTTTCACAGTTAAGAAGTTCATACTATTGGCCAGGTATGAGAACATAGGTGATAAAGTTTGTGAACAAATGTAGAATCTGTCAACATGCAAAGGGGAAAAGACAAAACATTGGATTGTATCAACCATTGCCAATACCAAAGAGGCCTTGGGATGCAATAAGCATGGATTTTGTGTTGGGATTACCAAGAACACAAAGGGGATTTGATTCCATATTTTTGGTAGTGGACAGATTCTCAAAGATGGCACATTTCATCCCATGCCAGAAGACCAGTGATGCAACACATGTTGCAAATCTATTTTTCAAGGAAGTTGTGAGGCTTCACGGCCTACCCAAGAGCATTGTCTTGGACAGAGACATGAAATTTTTTGGTCACTTTTGGAGGACATTGTGGAAGAAGATGGGGACATAATTTTCCTTCAGCTCAGCTTATCACCCTCAGACACATGGGAAGACTGAGGTAGTGAATAGAAGTCTGGGAAACTTGTTGAGGAATTTAATCACTGAAAATCATAGTCAGTGGGATCAGATTCTTCCACAAGAAGAATTTGCATACAATGAATCACCAAACAGGAGCACTGGAAAGATCCCATTCTAAATACTATATGGAATGCAACCAAGGGGAGTGTCTGAATTGAGAGACTTGAAATAGAGTGAGATCAGGAGCCCTGGAGCAGAAGACTTTGTTGTTGAAATGCAGAAACTCCATATCCAGATCAGAGGATAGTTACAAAGTTCTAACCAGAAGTACAAGAATAGAGTTGATCAACATCGTAGGGAACTTCAATTTGAAGTGGGAGATCAAGTTTTAGCGCATCTCAAGAAGGAAATTTTCCCCAGGGGAACATATAACAAATTGAAGATGAAGAAGATAGGACCCTATAGGATCTTGAGGAAATTTGATGCAAACAACTATGAGATTGAGCTGCTAGATGGTGTGGGTATATTGCCCATATTCGATGTTTCAGACCTGTATCCTTACAGAAAAGATGACACAGAGGGATCATAAAATCAAGAAAAGGTTCAGTGGGAGAAACAAATTCCAGTATCAGAAAATCCATAGATGGAGAAAATTATTGATTAGAGGATTGACAAGAAGACTAGAAGGAAAACCTACCTCGAATATCTGGTCAAATTGAAGGGACACCCAATTGAAGATGCCAGTTGGGAAAACGAAGATGCCATTTAGAAGAAAGGAAAATCAGTGCAGGAGCTCATGGATAGGAGCCCATGAATTTTCTTCAAGGGGAGTATGATGCGGAAGCATCGTTGAAAAGCACGCAGAGGTAGGACCACTCAACATGTGGGAGTTCTGGGAGAACTTCAACGTTGGCAGTTGCAGCCGATTTTAGAATTACGCCTTAATTCAACACTGAATTTTACCCTTTGAGGCACGTTCTGAAATTCCAAGTAGAGCAAGAGTTTCCACTTCATCCTTTCATTGAGACTAGACTAAGATAGCGTAGGTTGAATTTTAGAGTAGATAAGTAGAAAGAGAAAACCCTAGAATTTTTTTGAGTTAATTAAAAGTTATGTATGTTCATATACAAAAGGAGAATACAGAACGATAATACAAAGGGAGAGTAGTGTAAGAGAGAATGACAAGTTAGCAGAAAACTCAATCTTTCAAAGTTGTTGTATTTTAAATGTAATTTGTAGCTGCTTTGGCACCTGTGAATATAACAGAGGGAAAATTGATCCAAATTCATATGTGTGAATGTTGTTTGCAATTTCCTATCTTTTTTCTGTTTTTATGAACAAGTGAGTGAATATCCACAAGGGAGAATGAAACCATGAACGCTAATTTTTCAGTTTCAATTGCTTCTCTCTGTTTGAGGATCTAGAAGGTGTGCATTGAGCAAGAGAGAGAAACACTAGGAATTTGGGGAAGGAATTTATTTGTGATAAATCCCTTGGATTTGAGTTATCGAGATCCCTTAGACGCAAGGAGTGCATGGGAAATCTAAGTCTGAACCAGACAAATCTTAGGAGGAATAACACGTTGGAAAGTGTTATTGAGATCCAAGAACCCATTTCCCAGGAGGAGCAAAGGTCGAGCCTTCAAAGACTCATAAAATATTCTAAGTATGAATCGAGTAAAAGATCAGGAGGGAGAACATTGTCAAGCATTGGATCATGGTGGAGAATCCTGCTGACTATTCGATCTAAGGTAGATGCACAAGTTTTAACATTATGTAGACCCAGGAGGGGAGATCTTGAAGGTATGAACAGACGGTGGAAAGTTTTGAGGAGAAACGTTGATATCCCGAGGCTGTCGGATCGAGGGAAGTTGTGAGGAGGAAAACAGTGAGAGCCTTCTAGTTCTCAAATCCCAGGAGAGATAAGAACCATTAATCCCCAATAGATTTGGACTGTAGGTCCATTTCACGATTTTGAAAATTAGGGATACGGAGGGAAAGAAGTCATGACTCTCGACTGGTGAAAACCCAATAAGATCATGGCCATTGGATCTTCGAAGGCCCAAATCCATCTATATGTGATAAAGGGGAACTTTGACACTCGACGATCAAGTGTAGAAGTGACCGGAAGTCATGTTGAGCGAAGTCACAAAACATTGAAACAATCGTAGTGGTCGGCCAAGGGTTGATCTAGGTTGTAGATCTCGCGATACCATGCTTTCGATGTTCGGGACTTGGAGGAGTTGGGCATGCCTTGTGGTGAAGTAGGTGGTCATGAGCACATGGTCACGTAGATAGAGGAAAGGGAGGAGCCAACCTACGATTAGCCCATCGAGTTTTGGGACTCAGAGGGGTCTGCGCCTAGGGGACCATTGTATCAAAAACCCAGAACACCGAAACATGACGCACCTTCTGGGACGCACCTTTTGAGACTAAGCCCATGGTTTCACCTATGGTATCATGGAGTTTGGGGATTATTCCTAGTATTGGTCTGCATGGGCAAAACACAAACAAGGGGATAAGGACTTAGTGTTAGAGGTTCCCTTTCAGAACCAAGACATCCGTTTCCACTCCTATATCAAAGATCCTAATCGAGAGGTCACGCAACCCTTAGGAGAGATAGGGGGACTACATCACCTTTTTTCTCTCTCCTTCATTGTACTAGATTGGCTCCAAGCCATTCGCTAGGAATGGCTACACAATCCCAAAAGTTCCCATCTGATACAACAATTGCAGTCCAATTCTCCAGTTTCCTTAGGGTACACTTGTCTTCATGATGAGCTTCGATACAAAGGCCGTTTGTATTTAAGTAAATAGTCAAGACTTAAATCCATGGTACTTTTTGAGCTTCATGCTACACCCACAACTGGGCACTCTGGGTTTACCAAAACCTATGACAGGGTCAAACATTATTTTTTTTTGGGATGGTATGAAACATGACGTTCGTAATTTTGTAGCTCAATGTGATGTGTGTCAACACAACAAGGGAGAAACAGTCAAATCTCCTAGCACACTACAACTTCTTCTGATTCCACCTGCTATTTGGAGGGATATCTCTATGGATTTTACTACAGGCTTACCTAAATAAGGAAACAAATCAGTCATCATGGTGGTAGTTGATCTCCTTTCCAAGTATGCTCATTTTTTTTCTCTTCAACACCCATTCATAGCATCCACTTTGGCTCAACGTTTTATGGATCAGGTCTTCAAGCTTCATGGCATGTCACATTCTATTGTTTCTGATCGCGACCCAACTTTTACCAGCAATTTTTGGCAAGAACTGTTCAAGCTACAAGGCACCCAATTGCATCTGAGCATTATCATCCCCAGACTGATGGTCAAACTAAAGTTGTCAACAAGTGCTTGGAAACATATTTGAGGTGTTTTGCATAAGAAAAGAAAAATCAGTGGTCTCAATGGTTACCCCTAGTTGAATGGTGGTACAACACTTCATACCATACAACTACCCGCATGACTCCTTTTGAAGCGGTATATGGAAAAAATCCATCCTCAGTTCTCTCATATTTACTAGGTGTCTCAAAGGTCCAGGTGATTGACCAAACACTTACAGTTCGAGAGGCTATTCTCCGTACCCTCAAAGAGAATTTGGTCATGGCCCAAAATCGCATGAAGAAATAAGAATATCAAGGTCACTCTGAACGTCAATTTGCAAAAGTAGATCAGGTGTTTCTTTGACTGCAACCTTACAAGAAAAATTCCCTCAAGGCCAACCATTGTTAGAAGTTGGCACCCAAATTTTATGGTCCTTATACTGTTCTCAAGAGTGTGGGACAGGTGGCCTCTCAGTTAGGTTTTCCCAGTCATTCGAAGCTACATCCTATTTTTCATGTTTCATGCTTAAAGAAGGCAATTGGAACTAAGTGCCAAACTCAAACTAACCTTCTCAAGTTAGACGTAGAAGGATCCATTTGGCTACAACCACAAGTATTTTTGGACTAGCGTGAGTGTCGCCTATGTCAGTGAACCATGAAGGAAGTGTTAGTCCAGTGGAAAGATACAAATCCAATAGATGCCACTTGGGAACCAACTACCATTCTACAACAATTTCCACATCTCAAGCCTTGAGGACAAGGTTGTTTTTAAGGGGGAGGACATGTTAGGGACCTAACTCCTCACGTAGGCAGAACAATATATTCGGATGTAATAAAGGTCAATATTAATAAGGCCTTTCAATAAGGTAGAATAAGTCGAATGTAAGAAGACCTAATAGAAGCTTCCTCTTCTAGAAGGATCTTCCTCTAAATGGTTCTTTTGATAGACATATTTAGTATAAATAAGACTCAAGGGTATGAGAACCCTAGCTTGGATATTATTTTAATAGATCTCTGCTCGACTAGAGGTTTCCCCCTCGAAGAGGCAAGTGAACATTGCTCTCAGAATCAAAATTCTCTTTCTGGTGTTATTCTAATATCATTTCAGTGTTATTGTAGTCTTGTTCTGGTTATATTGTCATTTATTTTCCATTTCTAGCATTTTATTTCTGTTCTGCATACTTTTTATATCTGGAATATTACAATTGCACTCTGACTATCACAATATAACCTTACTACTTGTTGTACCAACCCAATACCTGAATTCAATCTTTGTAACCATACTCCTTCCTTATATGCATGAGTGGCTTCGATGTATTCAGATTTTGTAGTTGAGAGTGCCACTATAGCATGTATTTTTCTCATTCAACTGATTGCTCCTCAAAATAGGTTAAGAACATACCCACTTGTAGATATTTTGCGATCCATATCTCCATCTTAGTTTGTATCAACAAACCCATGTATGTATAAAAATCTGTCCAATCCTAGTCTTCCTTGGTAGTAAAATACATAGCTAGAAGTGCCACACAAATACCTAAAAACCCTCTTTACCGTTGTCCAATTCTCTTTCCCTAGTTTTGACATATACCTTCTCAAAATTCCCACTGCATGTGCAATGTCTGGTCTAGTACAAACCATTTCATAGAGCTAACTACCAACTGCACTAGAATATGGAACATGAGACATGTCCTCATCCTCTTCTGGTTTCTTGGGACAATGATCTACATATAACTTTACACATATAGGAATAAGAACCTTGATCGATTTACTTTCTTGCATATTAAACCTATGTAATAGTGTCTCAACATATTTTCTTTAATTCAACCAAATTTTCCCATTTGCACGATCTCTTTTAATCTCTATTCCTAGAATGAATTTAGTAGCACCGAGATCCTTCATGTCAAATTTGGAGGATAGTTGTGAGTCCACCTCCTTGATAACATCCATGTTATTTCCTACAAGAAACATGTCATCGACATACAACATTACATAAATGAAGTGATTACCAAATTTCTTGGAATATACACAGTGATCAACCATGCTTCTCACAAAACCTAGTGCAAGGATGTATGTGTCAAACTTTTGGTACCACATCCTAGGTGATTGCTTCAGACCATATAGTGACTTTTTTTTCTTACAAACTATCTCTTTCTTTCCCTTCACTACAAATCATTTTGGATGCTTCATGTATACTTCTTCTTCTATATCCCCATGTAGGAATGATGTCTTCACATCCTTCTATTATACTTCAAAATCAAAAGTAAGAGAAACAAATAAAAGAAATATAATAGAATTTAACTTGGAAATAGGAGAAAAAATTTCACCAAAGTCAATTCCCTCTAGCTGGGAATAACATTTTGCTACTAATTGAGATTTGTATTTCTCCACGTTTCCTTCTTCATTCAACTTCTTCTTCAACACCCATTTTCCACCAATCGCCTTTCTTTCTGCTGGAAAATCAACTAGATCCCATGCCTCATTATTATCCAAGGTTTTGGCGATGGAAGTCACTCCTTGATTGCAGTAGGAGCAGAGCCCGACGCCCATCAATTTTTATGTCATGATAGTTTTAATGGGTGATCAAATGGGTAGAGACTCAGGAAGATATCACTCAAACTCAGGGACTGGGTCCAACATGCGAGCAACAAAGGAGGTCTTGATCTAACTTTAGTCAATGGGTTGATTTTAAAATGAGCAGGTTGAATACTTGGTGAGAAGAGTGGACAAACTACCTCAGGCAATAGGCCTTTCAGTAATTTGTAGAAGAAGAACTATGAATGTGAGATCCTCTAGTTCAGAGCTTCGGGAAACTGAAAGGGGGGACTTGACTGGATTCTCCAATTCCAAGTCGTTCAGTGCTAAGAAAATCACAGGTACCGATTAGAAACAATGTGACTATTACAGCGATCAAAATCAACATCATCCTATAACAATTACAACTCGACTGGATTCTTCAATTCCGAGCCGTTCTAATACAGTGTAAACACAAACGTGAAAGAAAAAATGACATTCATAAGACAAGAAGTCTCAAGAGTCCAGACATAACCAGAAAAATAGTGCTTCATTAAAGTTTACCAACGAGAGCCTTGCTTAACCATCGATGCTTTACAAAATAGAAAGACTGAGTCTATATACTCAGAACATTCGCCTAACAACGGCGTGCTCAGTCATCCACAGCTTGGTGTCCTTTCAGCTGAATTCGGATGAGTATTCTTTGTCAGACACCACCTTAATTGTGCATGGCTCCTAAAGGAGGAGTAGCTAAGCCATTAAGTGTCGGGCTAGCGTGTGCAGACTTCCTCCGGCTGGTTGAAGACTTGACATGGCTTCTTTAGAAAAATGGGTACATAGGACCCTCTCGAGTAGACTGCCTGCCATATTATCCATACTTTGCACTTAATGCCTGAGGAGAGGTTTCAACCACCCCTTCTCGTCTTCATTTACTCCAAGCGAAAACCAAGATCAAGGTCGGATCAAATGGTGCATGGAGATCATGATGATCCTTTCAACAACTAGACTTGATGCCTTTGGCCCCTTTTTCATGGCTCCTTTCTTTCCCAAGTGACCACGGGCTGTGACCCTGTGTCTATTCCCAAAACACTTTCGACGTTCGCAAATGGAAGGAGTTAATCCTTTCTTATTCATATCTGCGATGAGCGAAACATCGAGATGGCCTAATTGGGCACCACGCATCCCTCTCAGATCTGACGGCCCTAAACTTACTTGGTGATGCTGCGGGCCCAGGTCCTGGATGCTCCCAGTACCTCGCACATCGGGAATATGACAGGCTATTCTTTTGTATTTCGAAGTCACGATGGGAGAAAAGGCAAGGAGCCTAATCGCACGCTAGGTGTCTCATGTGGATGAACGACTGAGGCTGCTTCATGATACTACGGGCCCGCCTCTGGGCACTTTCGACACTTCGAGGTTCGGGGTTTCGGGATGTGAGATGATGAGGGACTTTCACCCTTCGAACTCTCGACTGTCGATATACCGACTAGATCTCGCACTATGTGTTGCGGGATCAGACGACCCAGATTCAATCTCAGCATAAAGCCACTTTCTTTGACGTTATACATCAGTCAAATTGCTAGCCCCGATATTCCGATGACCGTTGATCTTCTCTTATGGATGGATCCAGGCTGCTGACATCGTAATTCCACCCTCCCGCTTGATTGGAAGCCTCAAAATGAGATTTTTTCCATGCTGCGCTCGGGCGCTTCTCGTACGACTTGCAGACCCGAATACTTTTGCGCCTAGAACAAGAAATGTCGCTAACATAAGGAATCCATCTCTTCAACCATGGCTTTATTCCAGAGTTTACTATCCTCTGATAGTTCTGCGATCATCATAAATAATAGATAAAGAAAAATTAGCACAAAAATAAGGTGGACTATACCTTTTTGGTTGCCTTCTTTCCATCATTGATCTCCTCAATACTGGAGTATGAGGTTCTTCATCTTCTTATTCATCTTCTTCAGTTGATTCTAATTTTGCATCATCCAACTCAAACTCTATTTTATTAGGTTTTTCTTACCTTGGTAGGAATTCTTAATTAAGCTATGATAAGACCATTACTATAATGTTGTACTATAATTGAGACATTATTAACATGTTGTACATAGGTTTTATGGATGAAACAATATTTGATAGATATATAGGTTGAGTATGATGAGCCCATTCCAATCCATTTTGATAATAAAAATTCCATCAGTATCTCAAAGAACCCGGTGATGCACTGCAAGATGAATCACATTCCAATAAAGTATCACTTTCTACGGGAACAAGTTGCAGAGAAGAACATCAGAGTTGAATATGTGCAAACAAAAGAACAAGTGGCAAACATCTTTACAAAACCGCTTCCAAGGGAAGCCTTTGAGTATTTTCGCCAGAGACTCAGAGTAATTTCTACTTGAAAATGAATGCTTTTGAATGATTATCTTATATGTCTTAGATTTATAGGAGGAAGCACCATAAAGAGGACAATTCAGGTTGGGAGATCAGTTTCAGCAAAAGTTTAGTGAAGGGGAGAAGCCCTGGATGGAAAGATACCTTTACCATTGATGACAAAGGGGGAGAGATTTATTAGATGCAAAGGTAAATTCTTGGAGAAGGAGAACAAATGCATGGTTCTAGGGGGGGCAATGGTCATAGGGGGAGTATGAGTGATATGAATTCAGTATTTCATTAGAGTGTTGTCGTAAATTCCAAAGGGGGAGATTTTTTATTAATTGGGTTGGTTGTTATTGACGTCAACCCTTGAAGATAGTCCGATAGCACAAAGGTTTGGGTAATGGACCCAAGTTTGTTTGATGGATAATGGTATGAGTTTTGATATACTTGTAGGAAAGACTATTCTAGATGGATAGTACATGTCATGTCATTTCCAATGGTACGGGGAACGTCACATAACTCCTCACAGTTAGATATTTATGGCCATGTGAAGTTGGAGAACCCTCATGAGTCATCTAGAAGCCCCAAAAGGTCAAAGTATTCAAAGTGGTTGTAAAGAAGAAATTATTTAAATAATAAAGTGAAGTAATGAGTGTACTATAAATCAAAGTGGATACAAAAGAAATTATCTAAATAATAAATTTAATGGAGAAATTACTAAGTGGACAAGTGGTTAGAAGTGGGTTAGCCCTAAAATAAAGAAAGTGGGTTAAGATGGTTAGAAGGTAATATAAATAATAAAGTGAATTGATGAGTGTATTATAATTCAAAGTGGATACAAAAAATATTATTTAAATAATAAAGTAAATGGATAAATTACTAAGTGGACAAGTGGTCTGAAGTGGGTTAGCTCTATAATAAAAAAAGTGGGTCAAGATGATTAGAAGGTAACCCCTTGAGGAGGCTACTTTAAAGTATAAATAAGAGGCAAGGGTCGCTCCTTTTTAGTCACATTTGAGAATATTGGATATCTACAAGTGACAAAGGTAACCAAATGATATCTAATCCAAATTTCAGAGGGAAGGTGAAGTAAATAAGCCTGAAATTCAAGGGAGGATAAACTCTTTTGATGATTCTTTCTAAGCTATGTTATTTACAGGCCATCTCACCATTTTCACAATAACTATTTTTTTAGATTGATTTAGAGAGTGAAATTGGGAGGCCGTTGAGAAAACATATCCAAGTAGATGTGATAAAAATTTCATCTTGTGGGTCGTTGTATTTTTGGAGTTACACTACATGGAAAATAAGGTTTGTGGCTAGTCCTGAAACTAGTCTAGAACATGTGTTTCGAGTAAAAATGTCATAACTTATTCATAACAGATCCAAATTCAGTAAGACAAAATGTATTGGTTAGAGTACATTCATTAGAATTCTTTGTACCATTTTCAGATCCATACAAAAAATATTTCATGCATGGTACACTCTAGAATTTCTTTCTCCAGAATAAGCCAAAATTCAACAAGGTATGCCATTTTTCCTATAACTCATTTTTCGAGAGGTTCGAAGTAGTGAAACCTGGGGAAATTGCATAAAAGACATTGAAGAAAATTGTGTATTGTTTTTAGATATTTATTCATTGCAAGTATATACATAATGATCAACCATGTCACATAATATAAAAAATAACTACCCGCCCAACCTATCATGCATGGTTAGGACCTCCAAGACACATAAGCAACGCTCAAGCCTATAATTAATCCAATTGATTTTGACCACTTAAGGTCTCAGGGATGGCGACTGTTCTGAGGAACAAGGAGGTATCTAGTTCCCATAATCCATCTGAATTCTTACAACAACCATACTTAAACAATACTTATTATATCCTAGAAGAGTATGAGCATTTCAAGAAGTAAATATCTCAACAAGTATTTCAATGGTCATTAAGAAAATTTAACCTTTCTATCATTAGTGCAAGCCTTCTATGAGTTCAATATGTAAAGGCAAGAAAATTCTCTCCATGATATGTCTACACCACTGACATAATAGGTTATGATAAATTAGTAATCAAATAATTAATCTATGATAAGACCATTACTATATCCACAACCTAACAACCCTTAATAACATAAATTTGCAAGAAGTAAACTAGATTAAGTTCTTCAAGAATTACAAAAGGTGTCAACCCAAGGTTCAATGACCAGGGTTTAAGGCTAACAATCCTTCTTGACCCAATCAGTTCCCTTGATGATTCAAGGTGGCCTAATTTTTAATCATAGTGACTAGACCCAACACACTCCATTGTGATTCCTATATTTATTATGGTTATACTTATTGCGATTAAATTAAAATTTAAAGTAAGGGAAGGGAATTTTGTTCTTCAAATCCTAAAACAATTTTATTCAAACGTAGATATGCAAGTATCAGTTGTCTGGATGTAACACCCAATGGATTTCCCATGGACTAACGCTTATGGGTAACTTATTTTCTCCTTCCTATCAGCTATGTGGGACTTCTCCTTCCTATGGATCACTGTGTTGATTCCCCCATTGGCGAGGCTGAAAACCAAACATTTAGTCATAAACCATAGAATCTTGGCTCACCTGTCGGGTCAACTTCTGCTCATGGAAACTCAACTCTTTGGTGGGTCAACTTCTACCGCACCTCCCTAGACATGGACTACGTACGGGGTAGTAATCTTGGAAAGAAAGATGGAATATCACCCAGGCCGAGAACATAGAGTGAGTTGCGAATGTAACTCCCCCTTTATCATCGACCACTATTACCTACCAATTGGGAGAGAGAGTAAGGTCCTTTCTTTTAGTACCTTCTTTTTCGCTCTGCTCAGGCCTATGACTAACAGGAAATAGATTTATTTCGGCCTGCCTATCTTCATTCTGAGGGAAGAAATTGCTCCCCTGACTTAACAACGGAGGGGCCTGACTTGTCTTCCAGGACCTGACCTATCTTAATTATCTTCTCTTTTGCGACCAAGGGTGAATCCTCATAACTATGAATATAAATCCTAGACCCAACCAACCCATTACTTTAATTATAACAATTATGACATCCTAATAATTTACCATCCGCTATTGACTATAGACTCCAAGGGTCAATTTGCAACAATGTTCACTAGATTAAAAATTTGAAGATTTTAAGAACTAAGTTAACAACCTTTTCTGATAATAATAAATCAGAGCAAATCTACATAAATATTTTAAAATCATTGAAAATTATAAAACAAAAATTTTATTTGATTAAGGAGTCCACCAAGCTTTACTCTAATAGTGGTTTAATAACACCCCTTAGCATCTAGAATATAAAGCTTTATTATGCTAGGCAAGAACCTCATTTTCAACATAAAACAATCTTTTAATAACATGTGTTAGATAGCATTAACTTACATAATGATATTTTTAACTAAATATAGTTTATTTATTACTTTAAAAGTATTTATAAATAATGCCACTATTTTCAAGGATGAGAAGATCAATGTTATTTGTATCTCTATTGAATGACCACTGGGTCGGTGTCATACAATTAGATAGATAGCATTCATGAATGTTTTCAACTTTTAGGTTGAATAAGTTTACCGTTAGTTTTATTTTCCATGAGATACGTATCCGCCACAAATAATCACTATAAGGTTGTTTTTTCTTGCTTAACCCTCAATATCCGAGGTGTTTGAATTCTTGGAAAATGTACGGTTGTTTTTTTTTTTTTTGGCTTAAGTCCTCAATATCTGAGATGTTTGAATTCTTGGAAAATGTACGTTTCTCTGTCTCACATCTGCCCTCTTCCTTTTGGTTGTTGAGCACTGCGCTTTCTCTGCCCCTTTCCTTTGTTTTTTGTTTACCACATTAGCATGCCCTGCTTTTTGTGCCAATAATCGGGAAGAACAAATACCACCAATCCCACTCGCCAAAATATACTGCCCCCAATCTTTTAATGTACCAGAACATTTTTTAGTCAGAACTAGAAATTTTATAATCATAACCGAAAATATATCTGACCTTGAAGAAATTATACATATACCTCCTTGAGAGATACCTCCTTTGGACAATACTAAGCGCAATTCTTCTAGATATTGTGTCTAATAGGCTATAATCTAGTTATTTCTTTTGCCAAGGTCGCCTTATCACAGCCAGGCACTGATGGGTATTGTCGTTATAGAAAACCAATAGATTGAGACTATTTCTAAGCAATCTAGTTTTATGATTTCCCCAGGTACCCACTTTGAGTTAGAATCCCAGTGAGTGGCTATCCTTCTCAGAAAACGCATTACAAAATCCTACCAATGCGTAATTTCATATAAAAAGGTCAGTACCCACTGTTCTCCTCGAGTAAATCCTATTGTCTTCCCAAACCTTACAGAATCCATAAATTATAATGAGTCTGCGTGCTCTTCATTCCCCTGGAAGTTACATGCTGCTCAGCGTTCTATCGATGGATTCTTCACAGATGTGATCGGAGTTATACCCATCGTGCTCAAAAGTTGACTCAATCAACGAATTTCGTGAGAATAATTTATCTCCGAGGCTTATGCGGTTACGTCAAATTTGGACAAAGGAAACGGAAAATTATTCTTAACGCGTCAACCAGAAATGACCGTTGACTACTGGATCAAAAAGGTAAAACCTTCGATTACGCAAGACAACTCCAGTCTGCAAGTACAAACATCCAACCCGCCCAAACAATCTTAATCAATACCCAACGAATTCTATGGCCTGTTACTAAATTTGAAATGTGATTGCATCTCCCAAGGGCAGGTGATATGATGATTTTGAAGACTAGGGTGAATCGAAAGAGAATCGCCATAGTATTTGGGTCGAAAATTCGCTAATCAAGGCCAACAACACTCTCCTGCTCGCGTGATGGAACGACCACACTTGTGGTGCGTTGTCCCGAGTGCATTCGTAAATACCCAAGAATGGTTGCGCTATACCTCTCATCAAAAGAACAAGGTCGAAATCTAACTGGAAAACAATCCCCAAGGGGTGTAAACCTCCAACATTCTATAAATTTACATTGAAGGTAGCTAGATTAATCTAAAGAATTTAAAATGCACTCAAACTACAACAAACAGTTAAGAGCTATCAACCTATGGTGATCTACTTTTACCAAGACCTCACAGAGTTCTGACTCCATAATTGCAACCCAAAAAAAAAAGCACACACGAGAATCTCATTAGGATTGCAGTGATTAAAAGGGCTATGCGAGAATGTAATTTGGAATGTAGATAACAATGGAAGTCCACGAAAATTCCACCCTTCAACATCTAAGGGATAACGGTTGGACAAGGTTAAACTTCCAAATTTCGGACTAATGCAACCATAACAGGCGAGTTTATCAATCAACCAAATAGCTACCAAAATTCTAAGAGTGAATATACCAACGAATGAAAAAGGGACTAATCAACATTCCAGGATGTAAACAATAAAATTTCGAGATGTTTGACTATATTGGAAGGTTACCTTCAAGAAACATAAAATTTCATTTCTATCCATTTAATTGGCATCACACAATTGAGCTAATTTTGGATTAAAATAAAATAGCTGCAAATCAGAGCACATCAGTTCAAGTTTTCCATAAGGTCTCTTTCAAGATCTTGTGACCTTGTTACAGAAATGTAAATTCTTCTATACGAAATTAAACAAAAAATATGCAGTTCTCTCATTGTTTATAAGACAATAAATTAAAATAAAATATCGAAACCGTGGTGCTGGGAAAATTGAGGAAGTCCATCAGTGTCTTGCGCCTCATCCTTGTTCCACTTGCTAATCATAGACTTCACCGTTACCTCCCATCCAATGTTAGGGGTACTCATTTTCTCCCTCACCCCCCAAGCCGCAAAGGGGCCACAAAATCAACCAAAATACTCTAGTGCAAATCTTGTCTCCTAAGGTAGAGCCACCACTCTCTCTCAAGCTCAGTATCTCAACTCTTACAAGTAAAACCAGTCAGAAATATTTCGGCAGCATAACTTTATTAATAAGATTTTTGTGGTTGGGGTTTTCATGATTGATCGGAATGGCCACAGTTTTGTCAATAGATTGTCGACGTTTCAGATCCAAATCAAGATCCGTCGATAGACTGTCGACATTTCAGATACCTTGCCGATAACTAGTGTGATCATTTTTCCTTTTTTTCCATTTTCTTTAATGGATTTTCCTTAATGACAACTCCCCATTTTCACATTCAATTCACTTTTTTTTTAGATAAATTAGAATTATTTCCCCCTTACACTTATCACCCTTTCCCCAAGTTGTAGAAGAAATTCCACATTATATTTTAATTAAAGTCAATTTCCCTCATGTTGGAAGAACAGTTGTTGTCATTGATATCAACCCTAGTCATTAGTTTTGGACCGCAAGATTGATGATGGTATTTGGACATGAAGGACAATGCACATGCATATACAATACCCATGGATGGATAGTATTCATCATGTTGTTTCGAGTGGTATGTGACACGTTAAGTGGATCCTTATGGTTGAGGAGAAATGAATTTTTGAAGAAGACAAAGTGAATTGAACAAGGAAGTACGTGTAGGCCCTGAAGATAATTAAATAAAAGAATTACAAAATAAGAAAGTGTCAGACCCTAATTTTAAAAGGAAGTGACATAAATCATATAAATAAATATCATTATACATTCATTTGATACACAAGTCGAATTTCAGAGGAAATCGGAAGTAAAGAAGGTTGAATTTCAAGGGAGGATGAAGTCTTTTGGTGATGTGTTCTAAGGTATGCTATTTCCAGGTCATCTTACCATTTTCGCTATAACGTTTTTTCTAGAACGATTCAGATGGTGAAATTGTTATGGTATTGAGAAGACATATCAAGGTACCCGTGGTAAAAGTTTCAGCTCTTGATTCACTACAATTATGGAGATACACTCTGTGGAAGATAGGGTTTTTGACCGGTCTTGAAGCTAGTCAATAAACAGGTGTTCTGGGTAAAAAAATCATAACTTCTTCATATAGAATCTAAATGCCATGGGACTAATTTCTTTGGAAAAAGTACGACCTGTAGTTTCTTGTGTGTGAGTTTCAGAATCTGATGTTAAATATTGAGTGTGGGTCATTCCGTACAAGTTGTCTCTTTTGAATAAACTAGAATTGAATAAAGTCTACCATTCTTTATATAACTTCTTTTTGGGGAGGATTCGAGGAGTGAAACTTTGAGAAGTTTCAGAGGATGCATTGAGTAATATTATCTATAGGATCAGATTATTCCAAGAATTGAAGAATTTCAGAAATTGAAGAAGTCTCGGGAAGCATTATCAGGTTCTATGTGATGGTTGGTTGATGGTCGTGATTTAATGTAAAGTTTTATTATCTTTCATATATTCTTGGGTGGAAGAAAGGGGTAAGGATGGAGAGTTCAATTCTCTCTTGATATTGGAGTATTGTATCTTCCTCTTGGAGGTTTATCCCACCCTTTACATTTGGAAGCTGTAGCTATCTTTGGAAGTCATTACTTCCCTTGAACAATAACTATTGATTATTTCTCATATATTGTGCATGGTGTATTGTGTTGTATTGGTGTCACTCTTATACTATTGTTCATTGCTCATTGGATATAATTGAATGGCTTAAGTATAAGTTGAAAATGTTTGTAAATTGTACTTGATACTGATTCACCCCCATTTCAGTATCAACAATTGGTATCATAGCAGGTTGTCGTCAGAACAATTTAACCACTGGAAATCCTAAGTAGATATGGATGACCATGAGCACATTTCAAATGAGATTCAAAAATTTGATGGAAGAAATTATGCATATTGGAGTGATAGAGTGAAAACTTACCGAACAACTTTGGGAGTAGACATTTGGTACTCAGTTGCAAATGGTTATGTAATCCCAAATAATGCTCCAACTGATCCAAATGAGAAAAAGATTATGAGTTGTAATTCAAAAGTTAGACATGTTATTCTAGTAGCATTGGCACCAACCATTGCTAGCAAAGTGATGGGCTGCAACATTGCTAAGGAGGTACGGGCCAAACTCAAGAGCATCTACGAAGGTGATCCAAAAGTTAAGCAGGTCAAGCTTCAATGACATAGAGAGGAATTTGAAAATTTGAAGATGAATGAAAAGGAAGATATTGCAACCTATTTTCTTAGAGTTAATGAAGTTGTTAATTCTATCATAGGATTAGGTGAAGAGATCGATGAATCCTTAGTTTTACAAAAATTGTTGAGATCACTCTCTTGAAGTATGATGCTAAGGACACTGCCATTAAAGAAACTAGGGACATGACCAAAATGACAATGGATGAATTACATGGGTCTTTTACAACATATGAATTGAGAACATGTACAGAAAGTGACCAGTCAAACAATGAAGCAGCCTTTAAAGCCATAAAGAAGACAAAAGACAAGGATAACGACCTTGGTGAAGAAATAAAAAATTTCGTAAGAAGGTTCCGGAAGGGAAGTGGAAGATACAAAGGTAAGTCTCCTCTCAAATTCTTTAACTGTGGTAGAATAAGACATATTGTTGAAAAATGCTACTACAAAAAGAGAAGTCTCCACAATAAAAAGAGATTTTAATCCAAGGATAATGACATCTCCTCATATGAGACCGATGAAGAAGATAATGATGGAGGATAAGTCCTCTTCATAACCCAAGAAACCCAGGATGATGATCACAAGAATTCTAAAGAAGGAGAAATCATTTGTGAAGAAGATTCAGATGAAGAAACCAACCTTGATTCCTTTTGGGGTAACAAAGACAATGCAGAGAGTAAACAAAAAGATAAGATTCTTGAAAATTTGAAGCATGTTGAAAATTAAAATAACAAGCTTATAAACACAAACATAATTCTAAAAGGTGAATTGAGTAGTTGTGAAGAAGAGAATTACAAGGTATGTTATTTTCAGACCATCTTACCATTTTCGCTATAACTTTTTTTATAGAACGATTCAGATGGTGAAATTGCTATGGTATTGAGAAGACATATTCAGGTACATGTGGTAAAAGTTTCAACTCTTGATTCACTATATTTATGGAGATACACTCTGTGGAAGATAGGGATACACTCTGTGGAAGATAGGGTTTTTGACCAGTTCCGAAGCTAGTCAATAAACAAGTTTTCTGGGTAAAATAGACATAACTTCTTCATAGAAAATTCAAATTAAGTGGGACCAATTTCATTGTTAAAAGTACGGCCTTTAGCTTCTTGTGTGCGAGTTTCAGAATCTGATATTAAATATTGAGCGCGGGTCATTCCATACAAGTTTACTCTCCTGAATAAACCATAATTGAATAAAGTCTACCATTATTTATATAACTTCTTTTTGGGGAGGATTCAAAGAGTGAAACTTGGAGAAGTTTAAGACAATGCATTGAGTAATATTATATACATGATTAGAGTATTCCAGGAATTGAAGAATTTTAAAAATTGAAGAAGTCTCAGGAAGCATTATCAGGTTCTATGTGATGGTTGGTTGATGGTCATGATTTAATGTAAACTTTTATTATCTTTCATATATTCTTGGGTGGAAGGAAGGGGAAAGGATGGAGATTTCAACTCTCTCTTTATATTGAAGGATTGTATCTTCATCTTGGAGGTTTATCCCTCCCTTTACATTTATAAGTTGTAGCTACCTTTGGAAGTCATTACTTCCCTTGAACAATAACTATTGATTATTTATCATATATTGTGCATGGTGTATTGTGGTGTGTTGGTGTAACTCTTATACTATTGTTCATTTTTCATTGGATATAATTGAATGGCTTAAGTATAAGTTGAAATTTTTTGTAAATTGTACTTGATACTGATTCACCCCTCTCTCAGTATCAACAATAGGTATCAGAGTAGGTTGCCTTCAGAACAATTTAACCACTGGAAGGAAAATCCTGAGCAGAGATGGATGACCGAAAGCACATTTCAAATGGGATTCAAAAATTTGATGGAAAAAATTATGCATACTGGAGTGATATAGTGAAAACTTACCTAACGGCTTTGGGAATAGACATTTGGTACTTAGTTGTAAATGGCTATGTAATCCCAAATAATGCTCCAATTGATCCAAATGAGAAGAAGCTTATGTGTTGTAATTCAAAAGCCAGACATGTTATTCTAGTAGCATTGGGACCAACTATTGCTAGCAAAGTGATGGGCTACAACACTGCTAAGGAGGTATGGAAAAAACTCAAGAGCATCTACGAAGGTGATCCAAAAGTTAAGCAGGTCAAGTTTCAACGACATAGAGCAGAATTTGAAAATTTGAAGATGAATGAAAAGGAAGATATTGCAACCTATTTTCTTAAAGTTGATGAAGTTGTTAATTCTATCATAGGACTAGGTGAAGAGCTTGATGAATCCTTGGTTGTACAAAATGTGTTGAGATCACTTCTCTTGAAGTACGATGCTAAGGTCTCTGCCATTGAAGAAACTAGGGACTTGACCAAAATGACAATGGATGAATTACATGGGTCTCTTATAGCATATGAAATGAGAACATGTACAGAAAGTGACCAATCAAACAATGAATCATCCTTTAAAGCCATAAAGAAGACAAAAGACAAGGATAACGATCTTGATGAAGAAATATAAAATTTCGTAAGAAGGTTCCAGAAGGGAAGTGGAAGATACAAATGTAAGTCTCCTCTTAAATTCTTTAACTGTGGTAGAATATGACATATTTTTGAAAACTGCTACTATAAAAAGAGAAGTCTCAACAATAAAAAAAGCTTTTACTCCAAGGATGATGACATCTCCTCATATGAGAGTGATGAAGAAGATAATGATGGAGGAGAAGTCCTCTTCATAACCCAAGAAACCTAGGATGATGATCACAAGAATTCTAAAGAATAAGAAATCATTTGTGAAGAAGATTCAGATGAAGAAACCAAACTTGACTCTTTTTGGGGTTACAAAGACAATGCAGAGAGTGAACAAAAAGATGAGAATCTGTTAGCGATATTTCTTGTCTTGGGAAAAGAAATAGAAACAAGATAGCGAAAGTCCCGAATCCCCGAGAGTCAATAGGGACCGTCCATCTGGAAAGGATGCGTGGCAGGAGATCAACGTTATCGGGGAGGGTCCCGACAGGGAAGCGTCGATCGGAGTTGAAGCCATCGGGATATCGAAGATCCCGAGAGCGAGAGTTTTATGCATTCCAGAATCGTGATACACAATTTCCCGATCGTGACGAAGGTGGACCCCAGAAGAGGTCACACGAGAAAAGGATAGGTGGCAGGCGAAGTCGAGATTCGGCATATCGCGAGTCCCGTGGACTTATGCTTTTTGGCATCAAAAAGTCTGAAACATCGATGGGGTAAGGTCATAGTCATGGGTGACAGTCACGTTGGCCAGGGCTAAGCCAGGAGGACCAGAGCGGAAAAAGGTGCGTCGCGACTCGGGGAATCGTGAGTCATGGAGGCATGCACAGTGTGACATCACAAGTGCCGAAAATCTGATGAAGGTATAGGGCTTTGGTCTTATGAGGGATGGTCATATGGACCTGAGCCTAGCCACGAGGGGCTAAGGACAAAAGAGCACTCATCGGAGAATCGGTGATCGGGAGTTCAAAGGGTCAAGCAACTCTTGACAACGGGGAAAACGAAACCTCGAAACCCGATACAGAGTCGGGGAAAAGTCATGTTGAGGTATAGGAGACCGTGAGGAAAGAAGAAGAGACCTGTGGATTGGGTCAGGTTTTCATCAGGGATTCCACTCAAGGATCCAAAGAGCCTATTCGGCTCAGCAATGAATGAAGAAAAGAGAGGGTGGTTGAGGCCTCGCCTCAATCATTAATTGCAAGGCATGGAGGGTCTGACCAACAGTCTGTTCAGGAGGGTCCTGTGTACCTATTCTTCAAAAAAAGCCAGGCCCTATTTCATAACCAGCCGAAGGAGGTCTACACATGCTAACTCAACATTTAAATGGTTCAGCTACTCCCCTTGCTGGAGCCATGCGTAGTTAAGATGGCATCTGTCATGGGCGCACGATCATCCTGAGTCTGCATGGGTAGACTATCAGAAGCCATGCAGACGCAATTATTTAATGCAGTGTCTTGTTTTTGCCGCTGGGGTGGTTTTTGGGTATATGTAGGCGTTTTCACCATTTTTGTAAGGATCGATGGTTGAGCAGAGCTCCCGATTGTAAATTTTTAATGAAGCACTGTTATTCTGGTTATGTGTGAACTTTTAAGACTTCTTGCCTTATGAATGCCAGTTTCTTTCATGTCTTTGTTTACACTGTGTTAGAGAAACTCGGAATTGGAGGATCTAGTCGAGCTGTAACTATTATAGGATGATGTTGTAATGGATCACTATAATAGTTGCGCTGTCTCTAATCAGTTCTTGTGATTTCCCCTGCGCTGAGTGACTTGGAATTGGAGGATCCAGTCAAGTCTCCTCTCAGTTCCTTGAGACCTTGAACCAAGCGGATCTTGCATTCAGAGTCTTTCTTCTGCAAACGACCGAAATCTTGTTGCCCAAAGTCATTTGTTCACCTTTGTCAGTAAGTCTTCCACCTGTTCACCTTTTAATCAACCCGCTGGCTGAAGTTAGGATTCCAGACCTCCTTTGTTCTTTACATACCAAATCCAGTCCCTGAGTTAGAGTGATATCTCCTCGAGACATTATCTCCATTTGATCATCCCTTATAAAAAAATCGTGACATTAAACTGATGGGTGTCGGGCTCTGCTCCTGCAAGCAATCCAGGAGTGACTTCCGACGCTAACATTTCTGGTGCCATTGCCGGGGACGAAGTTGAAGATTTTCCCTGGGCAGAACGACAACGATCAACTGATTTTGAAGGTGCATCAGAAATCAGAATTATTCAGATTGCTACTATGCACCTGGCGACTCCACTGTGGCGACTCCATTGTTTCCACTTTACTCTTTCAGTTGTGGCCACTGTTGCCACACCTGAAATCTGACCCAGAGGAGCTTTCTTGAGAAGGTTTCAGCGGCTGGTTTCTCAGCCTGAGAAGTTTCCTAGGGTGACAATAATGTTAAGATCTGGCCTTTGATGGTGAACAAGGACCGGGCATATTTGAAGCTACGCATCTTTCACCTGGAGACTCCATGATTCAAGGATCAATTGGCGACTCCACTGGTTCGATATGGAGGAAATCTTGGCTCGAAGGTTTTCTCTTTTTAATTTTTCTGCTATTCCTGGTTTTCCTAATGCTGTCCCCTCTATGGATGAATGGGGAGATTATTTGCCCAGATTTAGAGAGCATGAAGAGGACAATCCTGCTCAGCACCTCAGTGAGTTTCATGAACTCGTGGGAGATACATCATGAGGATGTATTACTGAAAATGTTCATGTTCTCGTTAGTAGGGGATGCGCGTAAATGGTATCATTCTTTACCCCCTGCTAGCATTTCTTCACTCAGTGAATTCCACGCAGCTTTCACCGCCTATTGTCAGAGGCTGTACCCCCCTGAGTTAATTTGTCATAATTGTTGTGAGGGATACCACAACTCTATACAAGAGAAAGTTGTTTCTGACGTAAGTTGTGGGGAGGATCTTAATGACCTGGATCAAGAATTAGTCCTTTCTCCTCCCCATTCTTCTGCTTTAGATGGAGTTATGGAACTGATAAAACCTCTCACTGCTAGATTTGACAGGTGGGAAGCTGAACAATACACTGAGGATTTCCCATCCTTTGAAGCAAAGGCCCTTAGTAGATCTACTGAGGGCGATTATGAAAAAATCTTTCCCACAGGACATGTTTATGGTCATTATGAATCTAACCCATGGGAGAACCAAGAAGAAGAAATCCTCGCAGATATGATTATGTCTAAAGAAGGCTGTGATGATGAGGGCTGTAAGGATAGAAGACTGGGGGAGGAAGTTGCTCTGAGTGGACTAATGATATCTCTCATTTCCCAACATGCAAGGTTGGAATCTGAGGACAATGGGGAGGATTTTCCAGTCACCAAGGCAGATGTTCTAGATGGCTCTTTAAAGGAGATGACTGAAGATTTTGTGAGCGCATTAGCATCTTCCCCTGATGAGCTTGCTGTCTCAGAAAAAAATGATGAAGTGGTAGTTGTGGAGGAGGATCTAGAGATCGTTCCTTGTTTGCAAGATGAAGAATCTTGATGCTCACCCAGCTTTAACGACTACTCAGTTGAGGAGAAGCAGGGCCCCACATCACAGATTGATGACCCAGGTAGCAGTCAGCTCGTGTATGATAGCTATGAATCAGGTTCTGAGTTGGACACCCAGAACTGCCAAGAGAAGACTGCAGAGCCTTCTCCTCTGTTCACAAATGAAATACAATGCGAGGAAATCAGCCCCCCTGAGCAACAAATTGAAAAGAAGAGCTCTCCCACAGGTCCTATCTATGATGATTATGACTCTGACCCTTGGGAGAGCCAAGAAGAGGTACCAGAAGAACCAAAGGAGCAGTCGAAGATGCAGTTTACAGAATGCATAGAGCCAGTTAGTGAGCAGCCACCACCTGAGATCAGTGATCCCTTTTCAGTTATTCACCCGCCTATGCTTATTAGAGATATTCGACCACAGGTGAACAACTGTGTAGCAGAAGAGGTCGTCTGTCGCCAATTTCCTAGAATTGGCCACTCATTTAATGACCCTGTCAGCGAATACATGGAGTGGCATTTCCCTTATGCTTTGGATCCGCCCTATTTCATCTCAACTCCAGCCTGTAAGGAGGAGTTGAAGAGTGTAACCGTTTTTCTATCACGGTTACACCATCTGCTGGTGATCATCGACAAAAGGAAGGAGCTTCTATCTAGGAAGCTGCTTGAATGGCTATGGTGGAAGTTCTCTTTCACCTAGCCCATGTAAAATATTTTATTAGTTTAGGATTGTGTATAAATAAGCTCCTTTGAGCATGTAGCTTTATTTTGTTACTTTTATTTTTCGGCCTGTATTTTCAGCAGCGGGATGTTTTCAGCATGACTCCATAGCCCAACAGCAAGGCACTGAAGCTGCAGAATGAGTTCTTAGAGCATCGTAGGGATGAATCTATCCCCCATGGAGCCTAATGTTAGCGATATTTCTTGTCTCGAGACAAGAAATAGAAACAAGACAACGAAAGTCTCGAATCCCCGAGAGTCAATAGGGACCGTCCATCTGGAAAGGACGCGTGGCAGGAGATCAGCGTTATCGAGGAGGGTCCCGAAAGGGAAGCATCCATTAGAGTTGAAGCCATCGGGATATCGGAGATCCCGGGAGCGAGAGATTTATGCATTGCAGAATCGTGATACGTGATTTCCTGATCGTGACGAAGGTGGACCCCAGAAGAGGTCGCACGAGAAAAGGACAGGTGGAATGCGAAGTCGGGATTTGACATATCGCGAGTCCCGTGGACTTATGCTTTTTGGCCTCGAAAAGTCTGAAACACCGACGGGGTAAGGTCATAGTCATGGGTGACGGTCACGTTGGCTAGGGCTAAGCCAAGAGGACCAGAGCGGAAAAAGGTGCGTCATGACTCGATGAATCACGAGTCATGGAGGCATGCACATTGTGACATCACAAGTGCCGAAACTCTGACGAAGGTATAGGGCTGCAGTCTTATGAGGGATGGTCGTATGGACCTGAGCCTAGCCAGGAGGGGCTAAGGACAAAAGAGCGCTCATCGGAGAATCAGTGATCGGGAGTTCAAAGGGTCAAGAACTCTTGACAACGGGGAACGCGAAGCCCCAAAACCCGATACAGAGTCAGGGAAAAGTCATGGTGAGGTACAGGAGACCGTGAGGAAAGAAGAAGAGACCTGTGGAATGGGTCGGGTTTTCATCAGGGATTCCACTCAAGGATCCAAAAAGCCGCTTCGGCTCAACAATGAATGAAGAAAAGAGAGGGTGGTTGAGGCCTCGCCTCAATCATTAATTGCAAGGCATGGAGGGTCTGACCAACAGTTTGTTCAGGAGGGTCTTGTGTACCCATTCTTCTAGAGAAGCCAGGCCCGATTTTACAACCAGCCGAAGGAGGTCTACACACGCTAACTGGACATTTAAATGGCTCAGCTACTGCCCTTGCTGGAGCCATGCGCAGTTAAGATGGTGTCTGTCATGGGTGCACGATTGTCCTGAGTCTGCATGGGCAGACTGTCAGAAGCCATGCAGATGCAATTATTTAATGCAGCGTCTTGTTTTGGCCGTTGGGGTGGTTTTTGGGTATATGTAGGCGTTTTCGCCATTTTTGTAAGGATCGATGGTTGAGCAGAGCTTCCGGTTGTAAAGTTTTAATGAAGCACTGTTATTCTGGTTATGTGTGAACTTTTGAGACTTCTTGCCTTATGAATGCCAGCTTCTTTCATGTCTTTGTTTACACTGTGTTAGAGAAACTCGGAATTGGAGGATCCAGTCGAGCTGTAGCTATTATAAGATGATGTTGTAATGGGTCACTGTAATAGTTGTGTTGTCTCTAATCAGTTCTTGTGATTTCCCCAGCGTTGAGTGACTTGGAATTGGAGGATCCAGTCAAGTCCCCTCTCAGTTCCTTGAGACCCTGAACCAAGCGGATCTTGCATTCAGATTCTTTCTTCTGTAAACAACCGAAATCCTATTGCCAAAACTCGTTTGTTCACCTTTCTCACTAAGTCTTCCACCTGTTCACCTTTTAATCAACCCGCTAGCTGAAGTTAGGATTCCATACCTCCTTTGTTCTTTATGTACCAAATCCAGTCCCTGATTTAGAGTGATATCTCCTCGAGCCATTATCTCCATTTGATCATCCCTTATAAACAAATCGTGACATTAAACTGATGGGTGTCGGGCTCTGCTCCTGTAAGCAATCCAGGAGTGACTTCCGACGCTAACAGAATCTTGAAAAGTTGAAGAATGTTGAAACTAAAAATAGGAATCTTAGAAATACAAACATAATACTAAAAGGTGAATTGAGTATTTGTGAAGAAGAATATTACAAGCTTGAAAATACCATTAATAGCTTGAAGAAACAATTAGAAGATTTTGAGAAACTGAAAGTAGAATTGGATTACACAAAAGGGGAGCTACTATTGACAATAGAAAATTTGAAGAAGATCGAAAAAAACACTGAAAAATTATATGAGATCCTTAGCAGTCAAAGATCTCCAAATGACAAGACATGAATAGGATACAATGACAGTTTGAAGACAACAAAACAACAAAAGGAATTTGAAAATGATGAAACTAACAGTCTAGAACAAGTTGAACAACAAGATAGAAGCCTAGAATTCAGAAGGAATAAGACATCAAGAAGATATTCTCCCATCAGGTATGAAAGGAATCATTATGAAGGAAACTATAGAAAAATAGATCGTAAACCCAAATGGACCACACCACAAAGAAGATCACTTACGCCCATGTATCAAAATTTCTTTCTTGGACATTGTTATACTTGTGGAAATTTTGGACATAAGGAAATCAATTGTAGATTCAATAAAAGGAATAACTATGCAAGCTACATGAATGGTGAAAATAATAGATATGGAAATGTTCATAGACCTGTCAACATAAATTATAATCCATTTGACCTATTAATGGATCAAAATATTGTATGTTACAAGTGCAATAATATTGGTCACAAAGCACGATATTGTAGAGAGATGAAGGAAGATAATCATATGCCAAATGTCTGCATACCAACTACAACATGGAAAAGGAAAGAAATTCCACACAATGAAAATTATCGAATATCATTGGTCACTAAATAATGCAAAGAAGAAGATGAATGGTTCATAGACAATGGGTTCTCATCTCATATGACCGGAGATTAAAACAAATTTGTCAGCTTGAAGAAAAAGGGTGGAAATGTTGCATTTGGAGATGAGTCATTTACCAAAATACTTGGGAAAGGAACCGTAAAGATTGGAAGTGAAAATGTAAAAGCAGGAAAAGTCGTATTGGTTGAAGATATGAATCATAATCTCCTTAGTGTCAGCAAAATATGTGATCAAGGATACATTCTTATGTTTGACTTCCGAAAATGTAAAATCAAAGAAAATAACTCAGGAAGATTGGTTTCAAATGCAACAAGAATACCAAACAACATATACATCCTAGACATGAAGAAGAGAGATAAGACAAAATCCACACAAAAAGATTCCAAGGAATAAAAACTCCCAAAGACCAAAAATAAGGATGAAGTATTATTGAGTGCCACATGTTCAATGGGAACAACCCCAAAGAAGAAGGTTACTTTTTTCCATTAAACTCAGGGGGAGAAACCCTACCCTTTTCCATTGATGTCAAAGGGGGAGAGAAATTGACATCATGATGATAGGGGGAGCATTATTTTTGCCATCAATGATAAAGGGGGACATTGTTGGAAGATTGGTTGTTGTCATTGATGTCAACCCTAGTCATTGGTTCTGGACCGCAAGATTGATGAAGGTATTTAGGCATGAAGGACAATGCAAATGCATATAAAACACCCATGGATGAATAGTATAGATCATGTTGTTTCCAGTGGTATGTGGCACATCACATGGATCCTCATGGTTGAGGAGAAATGAATTTTTAAAGATGACAAAGTGAATTGAAGAAGGAAGTACATGTAGGCCCCGAAGGTAATTAAAGAAAAGAATTACAAAATAAGAAAGTGTCAGGTAGGCCCTAATGTTAAAAGGAAGTGACATAAATGGTATAAATAAATATCATTATACATCAATTTGATACACAAGTAGAATTTCATAGGAAATCAGAAGTAAAGAAGGATGGATTTCAAGGGAGGATGAAGTCTTTTGGTGATGTGTTCTAAGGTATGTTATTTTCAGGTCATCTTACCGTTTTTTCTATAAATTTTTTTTATAGAACGATTCAAATGGTGAATTTGCTATAGTATTGAGAAGACATATCAATTTACCTGTGGTAAAAGTTTTAGCTCTTGATTCGCTATAATTATCGAGATACACTTTGTGGAATATAGGGTTTTTGACCAATCCTGAAGCTAGTCAATAAACATGTGTTCTGAGTAAAACAACCATAGCGTATTCATAGATAATCCAAATGCAGTGGGACCAATTTCATTGGAAATAGTACGGCATATAGTTTCTTGTGTGTGATTTTCAGAATCTGATGTTAAATATTAAGCGTCGAGCATTCCGTACAAGTTCGCTCTCCTAAATAAACTAGAATTGAATAAAGTCTACCATTCTTTATATAACTTCTTTTTGGGGAGGATTCAAGGAGTGAAACTTGGAGAAGTTTCAGAGAATGCACTCAGTAATATTATCTACAGGATCATAATATTCCAATAATTGAAGAATTTTAGAAATTGAAGAAGTCTCAGGAAGCATTATCAGGTTCTATGTGATGGTTGGTTGATGGTCATGATTTAATGTAAAGCTTTATTATCTTTCATATATTCTTGGGTGGAAGGAAGGGGAAATGATGGAGAGTTCAAATCTCTCTTAATATTGGAGGATTGTATCTTCCTCGTGGAGGTTTATCCCTTCCTTTACATTTGGAAGTTGTAGCTACCTTTGGAACTCATTACTTTCGTTGAACAATAACTATTGATTATTTCTCATATATTTTGCATGGTGTATTGTGGTGTATTGGTGTAACTCTTATACTATTGTTTATTTCTCATTGGATATAATTGAATGGCTTAAGTATAAGTTGAAAATATTTGTAAATTGTACTTGATACTGATTCACCCCCTTCTCAGTATCAACAACTCACCCATCCTAAAAGTGCTCCTTAAATCACTCCTAGTTGTTTCTTTATTCCCTATATTCTCATTTAATATCTGATTCCTTACTACATCTTAGTTGAGTTAAAATAAGTTTTTTCTCCTAGTTAACTAGTGGTAGCTAGACTCTAGATTCATTTTTATGCGTACACATTCTTTCATGTTTATTTCTATTTTATTTAAAAAAATACCTTTTATATTTTCATGCACACATGTGCCTTGTATCAAATATTTAAATATATTTCACCTTTTCTTTATTCTTAAATTGATTTACTTCATCCCTTCATTATTTAGGTTATAATTTAGTTTAATTCTCTTACCAAATTAGACTTAGGCTTAAATTTTTAATTAGCTTAGACTTTCATTTGGTATGTAAAATTAATAATTTTAATCCTTAAATAAATTAACTAAATCCAACAATGTTTAAAGATTTTACAAGGTTTAATTATTCGCTCAAGGTTTTCTAGGCCACCTAGATTGATTGACTCAAGTGTTACTTTCACAACATTCCCTTCAAGACGCACTCCATGCTCCAAGAGTGCCACTCGACTTTGAATGGTTTTGGTAGTTGTCCAACCCTTTGAGTCAACACTCCATTCGGGCGACCTTGTGCGAGACTAAAGGATTCTAAGGAGTAAGTACCTTGCCTTATTGTGTGCCCCTTAGAAATATTCGTGAGCAACTGTCTTAGTCTTTCCTTATGACATCGTGGACCTCTCAAACTAGGTAATCGTTAACCTATAGTTCAAGCCATAGTCGGAGTTCTAGTAGGTTGTGACAGGTACACTGTCACACCTCTTCCTCAATATCTGGTCTATGTGCATGACCCCTTTACTCCTTATGTGAGTTATATTAACAAGCATTTGTCAGTATGCATTCATTAACAAAACATTGTCAATGATCCATATACAACATCATAATATATTCGATCATATGTCACATATACATAAATGAAATACTCAAACCAATACAATCCACTCCCTGACTCAATCTGAAGTCCCAGGAGGTCCATTGATGCCATCGTCATCCACAATCTATTAAGTATCCTGCACACTCACATAAAACTCGTCAATACCATCTGTCAATACATATATATATGAAATAACGTTAAATCACAACCATCAACATGATGACAAAATCCATCAGCGAAACAAATAACCATGTACTATAACCGGATCAATTGCAAGCAAATATTCTCAAAGAATAAGTCGATAGCATGTGTTCACAAGAGCACGATGTTACACAAATTTAGTTATATATGAAAATTGTAATGTCATTTAAATTATTAAATTAAAAGAAAAATGTATTAAACAATATATAATTTATTGAATCTTAGGGTATGGTGGATATAATTTATTGATATTCAGGTTGGCACATCACAGGTATTACATGTTTCAAAATTTAAAACTACAATTTAATGTGTTAAAGTCTTTTAAATTTAATTTTCAAATGTACAAATTTGAAATGCTTTATATAGCAATGTGGAGAACAGAGTGTCTGAGATTGTTCTTGAACTAAATGTGGAGAAGAGAGTGCGGGAGATTGAGATTGAGGATGATCCATCCATACCTGAGAGTGATGCGTCTATTCATGATGATTCTTAAATGTATGTGCATTGCACATTAGTGAGTTTTAATTTGTTTTTATGTTGAGCCTTTTATATATAAGTGTTCAAGCTTATTTTTGTTGAATATGTTTATTTTTTTTATTTTTTTCAAATTTTTGTTTGATCAACTTTTTAGTTTAGCCTTTCCTATTCATAGAAGGGTTACTCAACTAGTGTCTATATAACTTTTCAATGCTTTGATCAATTATTTTGAAATATATGGAACTCCTATATAATCTCATTGTCGTCTAAAATGGTACATTCAATCTTATTTATGTTTATATCATGATGCAAACATAATTTTGAACTTGAGTATTTGATTATTTGGGAACAGACCCTATCCTACATGAGAAAATGAGAAGTTTCTAAATTTTCTTCGATTGCATTCCTTGTCTTCTTGTCCAAGAATGGTGTAATATGGATATTTGTGTTTTCTTCATAGAAATAAGTGAATTCCTTCTTGTGGTATTGTCAAACTCTTAACTAATTTCTTACTAACCACAACAACCAACATTTGTAGATTTACAAATAAGTTGTGTACGTGCATGCTCTCACTTATGTTTAGATCACGGCGAAGGAATATTTCAAAGAGCATTTGATTATATGTAATATTATTATATCCCATGTATAAGGATGAAATATTTAAATGGTTTTTGAAGAATGACTTAATATATGTGTAGATTTGTGTTTTCTGCATATACATGAAAGATTATATCAGGACATTTATTTCACCGCACAAAGATAAGTATTTTCTAGAAGAATGGTGTTTATTATGGAGATTTGTGAACTTTCATAGATATAAGTAATTTCTTGGAATAATGGATTAGTATGGATATTTGCAAGTCCTTTCATTTGAAAGGGAATTTGAGGGCATTTGATTATATGAGAACACATATTCCACTACAGAAAAGGAGATAAGTATTTTATTGCTGAGTAAATAAGGTCACTAGGCATGAGAATTTCACCTGAAGGATCTAAAACTTTATCCACGAGGAGATAAGTATTTTACTGGAAGAGTGACTTAATATGAAGATTTGTGAACATTCTGCATACACAACCGAATTTATTTTTAGGGTATTATCTAACTCTAAACACTGCAATTGGTTACCAAAAACACATTTTTTCTCTTTAAAAATTTGTTAGATAAGATTTTACATTGTTTAGATCACGTATGCTTAAAATGGACAATAACTATTTTGAAAGTTTTGGTATTTCGTGATGTAAGTTTGGTTTAAAAAAAATGCCAAAAAAGTACAATAAAGAGAGAGCGATAATCTTAAATATGTGGAACTCCGGTTGGGTATGTTATTATTTCCTATTGCTTATTTAATATTTAGTTAAATATCTTTAAAATATTTGCTAATAAAATATATATGATAATATGTGTTATTGGTTTTTCTTTTTATTGTTTTTTATTGTTACAGATGTTTACATTATATTTGGTGGAAAATATGTTTAAATTATATTTGGTAGAAAATGAACACGTTGGAAGATGAAACTTAACTCTTTTGGTATGTATGTCAATTTCACTTTAATCACAACTTGTTTTATTTATCTAAAATGGCATGTGTACATTTTATTTTAAATTTGTAGATATATTTTATTTTAAATTCTTAAATTTTAAATTCGACAATTTTTTTCTTTTGGAGGTATAAAGTGATCTATTTTAAAGTGATGGCTTAGCGTCCAACATTTTGGAGTTAAATGTTTTAATTGCCTCTCAGTTTTTGTTATTAGCCTAAAATGGTTGTGGAACCTATGTATTTGGTGGTGTAACTATGCAAACTTTCATTATATATATATATATATATATATATATATATATATATATATATATATATATATATATATATATCTTTGGAACTCAAAATATCAATTTATTGTTTCGGGTGAAATCATGAAGATGGGTTTCTATTTTGCTTGTTTTATGAGAAAAAAAACTATATTTTCACAAGTTCTTCAACTTTCATTATACAAAAGTATTTTTTTATTTAGAATTTTAGTTTACACTAAAAAACAAACTTATGAAGAATTTTGTTAGCTTTCTATTCACAATTTTTCAAATTATTTTTATTGATATTTGATATGTCAATTTGGCAATTGTTTCACAGTATGTTCCTTAAAAATGACAGGAATGATGATGAGTTATGTTTTCCCCCAACAATGTATCTACTATTAAACTTTTTTTTTTGACAAACTAAATATACTGCAACAATCTGAAGAGACTCTATTTTCTTGTGATTATAATTTTGAATCTAACAGATGAATATTATAATTTCTAGAATTTTTTGAAGTTGACCAAGCTGAAACAATTGCATATTTTAAACACATGTTTCCCCCCACCTTGTATCTATTTTAATTTGTACTTAAAACTAAAATATAAAAATACCCTTTTGAAGAGAACAATTTAAGGATTATGAATATAATTTTTTCTAAATTTTCCACTGTGTATTTTTAGAGATATGGATATTTCATTTTACTGAATCATAATGTCACTCAAAATGAGTGATTTTTTTATAAAATTAAATAAAATTAGATTAAAATAATGAAAATGAAAACAAATTATATCCATAGAAAGTAGATTCAATTTTGCAAATGTTGGTATCAATTTCGAATCTAAATTCTCACCATTTGCAAGAGTCTACAACCTCCAAAGTTGAAGTAAGTTGGAGTGAATGATTAGGTTCTTGTAAACAGTCTGATTCACAGGTTTTTGACTGAAAAGTATTTTTTCGGTCGAAATATTTTTTACTAACAAAATCCGTAAAAAATAAACTGATTCCTAGTTTTTTGGGTGAACATTGTTTTTTTGGCCAAAAGATGGGCGAGAGAATTCCGTCGGTCGGAAAAAATGAAGGGACATGTCATTTATTTTCAATTTGCACAAAATCTTATAAATATTATTTTGGTCGTACCAATTTAACACAATTTACACTCTCGTTTAATGGTTTTTCATATGTGGAGCCCCTAAGCAAAACTTTGAATCATTTTTTTCATTTTTTTTAACAAGGTGGTTGATGGTTTGAATGAAAAAAAACATTATATATTGAAGACGTTGTTGAACATTTTTTCAAGGTGAAGGCATTGTTGAACACAAAATTCTTGATATTATCTTTTAATAATTTTTGTGAGAATGAAGTTTTTCTGAGGCTATTCTGAAATGTTGATTTTTTAAATTTTTTTTACAAATAACTACACTCATGGGAAACAAAAGTTTGCGCAAGAGAAAATTTGATTCCACTTGAGACAAAACTCTCCATAACGAACAAAGGAAAGAACATTATTGGAGAAATAAACAAGAACGGGAAAATATTGAAGAAAGAAACAATGATGGTGTAAATAGATATTTTCAACAAGAAGATTTCCAACGAAGTATATGATTGTACACAAATTTTCTATATTAAAAGTATAGAATCATTTATTTAAATTATTGTTTAAAATATAATTGATTGTAATTCAGATTTGATGTTTTTCAAAAAACATAAATAGATTTGCCTCATAACGTCGATGAAGTAGTTGAAACCGAAATTGAAGTAGAAGTTGAATCACCTATTGGTATGTACATAAATCTTTAGATAATATAAGATGAACACTTTTATCTATAGTTTAGTGAATTTATGTTTGGGTTTTGTTTTTTAATATAAACTTTAAGTTGAAATATGCAGAAGAATCTATCAACATTGATGATGAAATATTAGAAAATGTTGATACTCACAAATTTGGGAAGAAAGAAGTTAATCGTTATATAAGATATCATGTTACGAATATGTATAATACTTTTTTCAAAGATGAATCAATAACAATACAATCTCAACGTTTACTCTGTCTTTAAATCCCCTTTTTCCTCTTCAAAAAATTATTTCAAAATCACATTTATCAAAGTGTATGCGACTTTCCTTAAAGTAACTTGCGTACATACGTGGGTTCCCTATTAGCAAACCACGTACATGTTAAGTTTGGCTCGAAAAAATATAATCTTGATATTTCAAGAAAAGTTTATGGCTCTTTTCATTCCCTAACTTCCTAAATCCCATACATAACGACTCCAACTATCAAAATGGAGTATAAAAGAGAGTCTTGGGGTGGAGGAAAATCATGGTCAAGAAATGCATCCTTATGCTGGAATTTTTAATATTGTCCTGCAAGTGCCATGTTTCCCTAGTGTGTGAGATTGTCCCCTCTTCCTGGAAACTCTCATCTCTAGAATTTACATTCTTCTTATCATGTCACGAAGAACACCTTTGTCTTCCTTGGATTGCTAGAGTGCAGAGTGTTGGAGGCACTCCTATACATATTCAACCTTGGATAGAGGAACTTGGAGCCTAGTTATGGGATCTATCACATCAGTTACAAGTTGTAACCAACCCCTTTTTCCATTATCAATAAAAGAACTCTCATTCTCATCCTATTCTTTGTGTTAATTTATGATTCAAATGATATTATGTATATTTTATTTTGAATCTAACATTGAATCTGAATTGATTAGATTAATTTAGTTAGTGGATAACTACTTTCTTGTAGTTGCATAATTCTTTCTCTACAGGACTTTCAGAGGGTTGTTGTTAAGGAATTCCATAGGGAAATACATCATGTGGGATCTATTTCAAATGTAGGATTCTAGGTGCATCCTTCTTCCCTTTTTTTGAAAGTTATTTATTGTAGGTGGTTATTCCTAATTGATTGCATATTTAGAGTTCGAGATACATTTCCTTGGGTTCTGATCTATTTTGGTTCTGACCCAAAAACTATAGGAAGAAAATTTTCTTAATATAATTGGCGACTCCACTCTCGACTTTATCCCTTTTGGGGTCGTTAAGGGTACTTTCTCTTTTTCATTTATGTTGATTTTTTTTTATTTCTTTAGGTTGTTTTCAACACTCTTTGACTCTATACAACCTTAATTGACTATTTCAGTTCCCTTTCTCTCTTTTTGAGGGGATTTTTGATAAAAAATAAACAAGAATAACAACATGGCGGAAAAGGCTCACTAGCCAACACTTTTTTATTCACTCCAATGTTACATATTTATAGTACAATGGGTGATGCCACCTCATAGAGATATTTTCTCTAGATCCTAAAATCATGCATGATGACTAGGCTAGGAAATCTTAACTAACTCATTATTCATCACTTGAGGATATATTACTAATATCCTAAATGAATAATACCAATATAGGTGACAATTTTGTCTTAGTGATTGGTAAAGGTAATCCATAGGCTAACAATCCCACCCCCCAATCACAAGTTCGATCAATAATACCAGCAATAAAGCATAAAATGGTATCAATTCCAAGTCTTCATACTGAAAATCCTGTGCTGATCCTCAATGAAGAACTGCCTAAAAGACTGCCAATCTGGATGTTGAACATGTTTATTTGAAATGAAATGGAAGAGAGATGAGATATGGAAGTGAATAGCTGCAATATCTGAACATTTCCCGATTGCTTGACAATTTGATCATTTTACCAAGTATTTTAGCTAGAAGAATCTGATGCCTTCTACTAATTGGTGAACATGTAGTATCACCACTCTACTATTAGTGTATCACTGAAAGTGATCTCTGAATCTGTGGTTTGAGATGACCACTAACTAATTGATACCATGTATCTGGTGGTTTTTGGATAACCACTAACCAATCTGGACACTTTTAGGTGTCAAATAACATCCCAATGTATCATATGTATGAGTCAATTACAAGTCATTGAACCATAATCTTGCCAAAGTATGCCATCTCTGAAAAATCTCACTATGTAATCATGTGAGCCAGGATGCATGCAAATTGTTTACTTAATGTAAACTCCAATCTGATGAGAGTGAACCAAGGGAAGTGAATCAACTTCTAGTCTGACACATCCCTGAAAAATGCCGGACAACTCAATCAAATGCCAAGCTACAATGCAGAAGGATCCTCTTGTCCTCTGCTAGGTCGAATGACCATATATGTGAACCAAATGTTCACATCATTGCTCTCAAAATCAAAATCTATATGATCCAACTTAAACTTATTGAACCATAATTCTGCCAAAGTCTGTCATCTACAAACCACAGTTGCCCATTTGACAAATTTCATGCCCATATGGCATACTTGATGTTTGTTGTTGTCGAAACTTTATATCTGACAACCATCTTCAATTCCATCATCAATTCCCCCCTTTGTCAGCTGAAAGGAGAGACCATAAGTGGTTTCATGAACCATCTTCACTGGAATTTTGAACTCCCCCCCTTAAGGTGCGTGAGAGTTACATCATTGTAATCCCCCCTTCTAGTCTCAAGAGAGTACCATACTTGTTCCATTTGAGTACAACACAAAGTGGGCATGTAGAAAAAAAAACATGTTATCTCATCCCATGAGGGCCATGCTCGAAAGCTACGCCATAAGGGGACCACATATGTGAGGTACAAAAATGTTATGTGATAAAAGATTGGTCTTTACTCGAGATTGAATTCTTCGGTGAGAATTATATAATCGCTTGGTTGTTGATGACCACTACCAAGGATCAATCCACTCATAGTGAATCTTCAATCTTGCAGGTTTCTTCAGTGTTGAACATCTGTCTGAAGAATGGTTATGCTTGCCACAATGCTGGCAAGGATGGAGATCAAAACACTGATTCTCCTTGTGAACAACTCGATTACAATGTTGGCACATATCATTCTGATGCTGAACTTGAATAGGTGAAGTTGAAGATTCTTGAAGGAATCCAACACTTTGGAACTTGATTGGTCTAGAATAATCAGGAATATGAAAGGTAACTTCCTTGTCATATCCAAGTCTTGTTCTATTCTTGTTGTAGATGATTTCTTCCCAAGGTCTAATGATGGGCTTGGAAAGAGTATTCTGAACCTGTTTCTTTGAAATTGGTGGAAGCGGATTTACTGCATGTTGATGCATCATTGAAAGGTTTTCTTCACTGAAATCAAAAGAAAACTCTTGAATTGTAGGTTCATGAATAGATTCAACTTCATTTGAAACCGATTTTGATGTTGTATCACTATGTTGTTCCTTCACTAATTGTTGATCAAAAACATTATCATCATCATCATCTTCATCATCATAGAGAGGGTTGTGCTGAACAAAAACTAGTTCGGAACAATTCACTGGTTGTTGATTTTTGAGATCTATTGACTCATCATTCAATAGCTGGGATAGAGATTGAAGAAGTTTAAATTTAGCTTGCATCACTTGAAAACAAGTTAGCATTGATTAAAGAGTTTTTTTTTTCAATATAACAGGGTTATCTTTAGTGGTGTTTATTAGAGTGTTCAATAACTCTAATAATTCTAGATTTCGAGCCATTTCAAAAACACTAAATGAGGTCTCCTTGTGCAGGTAGATCCTGATTACAGAAGAAGGCTCGATAGAAAAGGCTTATCTGCAACTAGCTCACTTGAATCGCTTGCTTGAACTTCATGCTCGCTTGATTTTGTTTCACTCTCCCTTGTACTTCCCTTTCTTGAACTTGCTTCCAGGAATTTGAGGATGTCGGTTACCATCGAAAATGCATCCAAAGTGTGATGTTTACAATGATTTGAGTTTGAAGTACTCAACCTTGATAATTTCGACTCAAAATGACAATGTCTCTTGGGTGTCAGGCTCAACCGAGAAAGCACCCAATTACAAGGAAATTCAACTCAATTTAAATTGATTTCATTCTTACTATTGCAAGTACAATTCAACTCGATCAAGTAATCTTACAACAAACATTTTTGCAAGTTACAATTGAATTACAAATGCTCCATTATGTGTTGAGTTCGAATGCTTTGATTTGTCCATTGCTGATGTGGTTGGTGACTTGAATGCTTGATAATTATCTTCATAGATGCTTGATCATATGTGCTTTGATTAATTGTACTTCACTAGCGTTAATTGTGTGCTTGAATTAAATTTCTTGGAAGGCCATGTGTGTATTGCCGTATGACAAATTGTAAATGTAGTTATGTCAAAACTAGACATAAAACATTATGAAAACATTCAAGGAATCATTCACCATCGCACACAATGCAAGGTGTTCCTAATATCCCCTTATTCAATTTCGGGCAGATCTAGAACACAAACAAAAATACTTCATTTTATTATGGATTCCCTTGTGATCACAATACAAATATAAGCCTTCAATGGTCTTCATGTCCCAAATTATAAGAAGAACTTTATAAATCCTTTTTACAAAGTTTTGGCAGCCAAGCTTCAATTACCCCATTTCAATTTTGTACGAACCTCGTTGATTTTAAGACTAGAATTCAAGCTCCTTCAATTTCACTTTCACAAGTCCTCAACTATACTTGTCAAACTAATTTTTCTTGTCAATGGTTATCCAAGTTTAAAACACGATCGATAATCTGCATGTATAATGGTTAAATAACCCAACACAAATTTGGTTTAAAAAACCCCAATCTTTGCATTGAATCCATACACTATCTAATTGGCATAAAAAATCCTCTCTGTCCCTGCACATGAATTCTCATTCTATACCAAGCTCCACACATTTTCAACTTACCATTCAGCAGACATTAACACAACTTGAAAATGAATTGTGAATGAGTATAGACTAAGCGCACTTACCATCAACAATCTAAATAAACCTCCAACAATTTTGCAACTTGCACATCTTTGTGCCCAACTTTTTCACTACAAGAAGCACCAATCGTGATTTGAGCTTGAATTGACATAGTGTATGAATGACGGTTCCTTAATGGTGTGTCTTCTCTGAAAGACAAATTCTGATTGGCAGACATCACACACACAACACTATCACAAGGTGCTGACCATTGGGATATTACTCCGATCCACAGAACATTCATCGACAGTAGATTACTACTTCTTTTCAACAACATGATCTTTGTAATTGAAAACAGAATGGTGGCTCGTCTCTTTGAAATGATGGCTTAGTTGGATTGAAATCAATGACAATCAAGCAGCTTTCTTCTTCCTTACTTTTTCTCATAAAACACGACCTGGTGGCTTCTCTTCTCCTCGCGCACTCTCTAGGCACGAACAATTTACACAACTTTGAATATGAATCCGTCCACCTTTTTTTTTTTTATATAATAAGAATGTGAAGAAAAGAGTATTGGATTTCCATGATAACAAATTGTTAGCGACAATTTTTGTCTTGGGCACAAAGTACCCAGGTCTGCAGGTTGCACGGGAAGCGCCCAAGCGCAACACGGAAGAATCTCTTTTCTGGTTACGGGTCAAGCGAGCGGGTGAAGTTTCATTGTTAGCAGATGAGATTCATTTATAAAGCTGATCAAAGGTCATAGGGATTTTGAGGGTGCCAAGTTGCCCAGGATTTAGCACAAAAGATAGCTCCCATACTTCAAGACAAATATGGGTCGTCTGATCCAATTGGGACAGGTGGCAGCCAGTCAGTGTATCGGGGATCTGTGTTTCAGGAGACAAGGAGCCTCCCATTCATTACAGCTGAAATTGTTGATCGACAAAATGCCGAAAGCACCTTTGGAGCCAAGCCCACGGTCCTCGTGCCAAGTCACCTCAAGCGATCCTGCGAATGAAGGTGACTTCCATTTAAATAATGAATGCTACTTCGACCATTCATCTTAAGGACACGTGATGCACATCTGTGCCATGTCGGCATTCAGGAATTTGAGGGGTAAGCACTCTTCATCATTTCACGTTTCAAAACCCCGAATCCTGAAATGTCGAAAGCGCTCAGAATCGGGCCCATGGTTTTGGTGCCTGGTCATAAAGGAGTAGGCACGAAGGAGGGGCGCTAAGGTTTACCATTTGGCAAGACAGGTCCCAAAGTGCCGAGAGTGATCTGAGACATTCATCTTGGAGGAACACATGGCACGCGATTAGGCTCTTCGCCTTTCGTCCTTCGTGATTTCGAAAAGAAAAGACCTACTCCTTCCTATCCACGAACCTCGAAATTCCGAAAGCATATTTGAAGATAGGCGTAGGGTCACGGCCCGTGGTCATTTGAGGGAGTACAAAGGGATGTACAGAAGAGGCCAAAAGCACCAAGTTGAGTTTCAGAAGGGGGGCACTGTGTTCTCCAGATGCCAGTTCGACATGATCTAGATCCCAGTACCTGCTTGGAATGAATGGAGAAGAGAGAGGGTGGTTAAAACCTCACCTCACTCATTAATTGCAAAGTATGGATGTCCCAACTGAAAGTCTACCCGAGATGGTCCTCTGTACTGGTTCTTTCCATGGAAGCCACGCCGAGTCCTCGACTCACCAGGGAATCCTGCGCACGCTAATTCAACATTTAAGGGCTCAACGACCCCCTGGCGCGAGCCATGCATAATTAAGGTGGCATATGACAGAGGAGTGCAATCCATATTTGATTGCAGAGACTTCTCATCGCAAAAGTCTAGTAGGCCTCTGTTGGGCAAATGTTCATGAGTATATATACTTAGTTTTGATATTTTTCAAGGTATCGATGGTAGAGTGAAGCTCCTGATTGTAACGTTTTAATAAACACTCTAGTTCTCTGGTTATGCATCTATATGTAAGACTTCTTGTTTAATGACAGAAAGTTCTCTTATCCCATCTAGTTTTCATCTCATACCGAGGGAGTTCATGATTGACTGATTCACATGAATTATTGCATTTATGTTATGATAAAGGATTTATTGTTGCATTGTTGTATTCTCCGGTTTTCTGCATTTGAATGTAAGAAGATATTGCGTTTAGATGTTTTCTCCTACAGTTTGTTAGAAACCTGATGTTTACGATAGACCCTTGCAGTTCTCTTATACAAGTCTTCCCCCTACTCACCCTTACTACAACTCATTGTCTGAAGTTTATCTAAGACCTCACTTGCCTCATGCATTCCTGCCCTAGTTTCGGAGTTGAAACAATATCGTTTTGAGTTTACTTCCATTCGATCACCCCTTTTATACAAAATCGTGACATAAACTGATGGGCGTCGGGCTCTGCTCCTGCTGCAATCCAGGAGTGACTTCCGTCGCCAACATTTCTGGTGCTGTTGTAGGGGACGAAGTTGAAAATTTTCCCCGAGATTGAACGACATCGAGCCTCTGATTCTGAGGGTGCATTAGGTATTAGAGCCTTCGAATATTGCTACCGTGCACTTGGCGACTCCATTGTGACGACTCCACTGTGGTGAACATGCCGTGTCAATTGTGGCTTTCAAAGGCAGACACACGCAGTCCCATCCATAGCTACCTTTAGCTACACCTCAAGCTGATCCAGAGGTGGTTCTTGGAAAAGGAATGGCCTCTGAAGGAGAAGCTATCGTCGTCGAACCAGGTAATCTGCCATCTCCTTCTATAAGAACTCCATTTTCTCCTCCTCAATTTCTTAGTAGACCGCTTTCTGAAGTTTCCCGTTTCTTGAATTTTGGGAGTGTTCTTGTTGAGGTTTCGCCCCTTGGTCTGGGATTGGAGGGAGAAATCCTTGTCACTCCCCTCTCCCCTAAAGCTGTACCTTGGTGTAGACCCAGGACCACATAAGATTTCCCCACTCCTAGCTTTGCCTCTCCTCCTCTCGTTACTGTTGCCACTTATACACAAAGAGAAACATCCGTCAGCTTAGGCTCACTAGCCTTCTCCCTAAATCCCCTATTGTTTCCCACTCCCCTTAGAAGCTCATCCCTGGTATCCCCTTTTCGAGCTCCTTCTCCTCCAAGTTCTCCTCCACATAATATCCCTATGGCAAGAGAAAATCCCCATATGACCATAATGGAGGCCATTATAGCCGCTAGGTATGCTCCCCTCATGCTACCTCAGCCTCTCAATGCCCTCCCAGTAGATGGTTACCTCAAGCAGCTGCCTAAGTTTACAAGCAAGGGGGATATAACTGTAGAAGAACACCTAGAAGCCTTTTACAGTTTTACAGATGATAATGTTATCATGCATGCAGATGTATGGATGAGGAATTTTTTCCATAGCCTTCAGGGAGAAGCTAGAAAATGGTTCAAGGCCCTGCCTCCTGGATCTATTAATGGGATCGAAGCTTTGGATAGTTCATTTTTGAGACAGTGGGGAGAAAAAAAAGACTTCATGTATTACATGACAAAATTTGGGTCTTTAAAGAGAAAAGAAGGGGAGTCTGTCTCCGACTTCTCCAAGAGATTCAATAAAATGTACAATAAAATCCCTGCTGAGATAAAACCCTCTAAAGCCTCTGCAAAGATCACTTATGCTAGCGCTTTTGATCCCTATTTCTGCCTTCTGTTGAGGGAAATAAGAGCCACTAGTCTGGCTCACATGTAGGATGCAGCCGTGGAGGTAGAATCTAACATATTGGCTGTTGAATGACTCGGGAACATTGCTGGTAGAAACATATCCAGGCAGAGGCATGAATCTTCCCCATCCAGTTCCTCTCCCTTGCCCCTTCAGACAGATGAGACAACTAGAATACTAAAACCACTTTCTACCGGGATGGAAAGGTGGGAATTAGAAGGGAAGCCCATCTACAGAAATCCCCAAAATACAGATAGTAGAGGTTTCAGGAAGCCTAATAACAATGTGCCACAGGATTTTCCTAGGGAACAAAGGAGCAGAGATAGAGATGATCAGAGGATTCAAACCCCTCTCCAGAATAACCTAGTTTCTCATGAGGAAGGGGAGGAGGTGGATGAACTCGACCCCGAGATCCACTGCATCGAGGATACTTCCCCATTTCCTCATTTGACTCAATCGGCATATGAAGAATCCCTTATCAATGCTCAAATCAACGAGTTGAGTAGAGGGGAAAGAGCTAACAACACTCCTAATAGATATAATCTCAGGTCAAAAAAGAAAGAAGGGAATTTTGATAACTAGGATCAACCCCCCATAGAGGAAATTCCTATTACAGTTGTGGCAACCACTACTAAAGAAAAGAAAACTCAGAGTGCTTTGCTAACAACCAAGGAACCTATCACTGAGGTAAGGGAATTTCCTAAGCCTATTCCCTCCTTCAATTTTGAGCATGAGATTCAGAAGATTAGAATTCCTGTACCCTTAGCTGAACTAGTTAAAAATGAAGATTTCAAAAGGTCCCTCTCCAAGATGCTACAATTCGAGCTCCCCTAGCCTTCCACTGACTCAATAAATATCCAAGATGAAAGGCCAGCAGTTGTCCTAGGGCCCATGGTAGAAGATAGAGATGATTCATCCCCTCCCTTCTACATGTTGGTCACTATAATTGCTTAATTAATTTCAAACAACCAAGTGAAACATAAATTATCAACCCAGGGAAGTCTTTTGTTTCAAAGATAGCTGCGCACTATATATGCTCAATTCCAAAAGCACTTAGTGTTGTAGTAAA
>ML776839.1:161067-194390 GCA_009831015.1 Picea engelmannii
CATGAAATCTTAGTAAAGTTGAAAAGAAAAGAAGTCTTTCTTGTTGAAAAGTTGTTGGTTTTGCATTTTAGTAAAAGTTTGTTTCCATGCATTCCTTGTGCATTTTTCTTTGAGTCTTTTTACATACCATCAGTTTCACTTTCACACCTTGTGACTTTAAAAAAAATTCCATTAAAAGCAACGCTAATTAAAATCAAGTAGACTTTTCTATTTGTAGGGTGCATACACTAGCTCAGGAATAGGGCCTTGGAATAGGATTGGAGAGTAAATTCTCCAAGGCCACCCAAACCAAACATTGGAGTCTGTCAATAGGGAGTGTAGAAGTCCAGTTACAGAAAGTTATCCGGGACCCCCCTCTAACACAGGGGCTAAACATGAGGTCGCGTAAGGAAAGACAGCGGAGATAACCCCTCCAAAGCTGGACCGAGCATTGTGGAGAACACATATCGAGGATTTGTTAAGGGATTCCGTCATTTGCATTTTCCACGGAGCTTCGTGGGTCTCGAATCTGTTCGAGGTCCTCAGTTGTCTTCCGGACCATTTGCTCTCGATACCCTTGACAGGTTTCGGGCTTGATACCCTGCTCATTGTGGTCTACCCGACTGCCGACTGTACCCACCTGGTGACTGTTCATGTGCTGGCAAACTAGTTGCCAATCGTTTCTAGGGACATACACAGGTGACTACGGGGGTATACCGTGGTACCTAGGATAGACATCAAACCAACACTTTGCAGAGTGTACCCGGAGGGTGCTTCCGTATTTGAGTTGCACTTGCACCGATAAGTTTCTCTAGTGTTGGTTGTTGTAACTGTTCTTCCTACTAGTTTAGTGCTTGCTTGATTTATCTTCTAGGGGCTTTCTTTTAGTGCGTGTTACTGTTTGTTCATGTAGAATACCTTAGCGTGTCATGAATCTTCTCACACAGTGGAGGATTCAGAGCTCCGCCAGTCACAAAGGCTTTTGGGCCTGTCGCCGGTTATACTGGAGCCACCCCCGCCACCACTGAGGCAGAAGTTAGACCAACGAGGGTATTTTGAAGCAACCAGGTTTCAAACCATTGAGCTCGAACAACTCTGTGAGGGATCAACCGCCAATATTGGATCGATTGAAACCTCAAATGATGATACTTGGCCGGACATTATTGTGTCAATTCAATTTTACGAATGCCTATCAGCGCCTAACCCAGTTATGGAACAAATCACTTCCTTTGGGAATTCTTCCATTCCTATCATTGTTACTACCACAGGAGAATCTTCTCCTAACTTGCCTTTGTCGACGGTCTGGGCCACCATGGTCTCGGCTGCAACTACGTCGCACAATGGACCGACCCCATCTATCGCGACGACCACACCTCCTTACACACCTAGTGCGACCGGCCCTCCGTTTTCATATGGTATGCCGAGTTCAGGTACAAGTCCTGCACTCACTTCCTCCATTTCACAGACTTTGGGTCTGGGTGCAGGGAGCTCTAACGCTTCTCTACAAGGTCAACTTGGGGGCATTCCTGTCCCCTTCAATGCTTTTCCTTACGCTGGAAGTCATATCCTTCCTTCGTTCCCTTCACTTGGTGGATTGCATCAGCAGTCCGCCGGGCTACCTGCACACACAAGTCCATTTGGAGTCGAGAGTCAAGGAACACCTGCGCAAACTCTGTCGGTAAGTTCGTCGCCATTTGTTTGGAACGGGACGTTTGGTAATAACACTTTCGCATCCACTTCTTTCCCATCAGGGGGCACACCCATTTTTGGACAGTCTACGCCGGCATAGGGTACTATTTCTGCGCTGGGGGCACACATACCAGGACCTTGGAATTCAGGCCAAGGATCCGTTCCTTCATCTGGAATGCCATTCTGGGGTAATTCTTTCCACAGTCAATGGAACCCCGGACAGACCTCCATGCCTCTCCCCTTTGGACCGGCATGAGGTAATCCTTCCCAAAGTCCATCGAACACGATGAACGCCCAAAATCCTATGTCCTTCATGGGGAATCAACAAATGATGTCTCCTCAAATGAAAAACCCTTACGCTGGTCATGGCCAAGGTTTCTACCAAAACCCTGGCCAGGAACCAAACTTTTCCTGGCAACCTGGTGCCAGTCAAACCCCAGGACCCTTTTATCCTGGTTATCGGTAGCAACCTAAACTACCTTTCTTGGCGACATTACACTTGCCGGATTTAACACGGTTGTTGAATGATCCTATCTGTCACGATCCGCGTTGGCCTCCTATGCCGACGAAGTTGCCTTCGGACATCCCAAAGTTCGAGGCCAAGCCTAATGAAGATCCAGGTGATCATGTGACTACTTTCCACTTATGGTGTTCATCTAACTCACTGAAAGATGACTCCGTCCAGTTGCGATTGTTTCAATGCACTCTTATTGGGAGTGCCGCGAAATGGTACATAGAGCTTGATCGTTCACAATATTCCTCTTTTGGCGAACTGGCGATGGCCTTCCTTAACCGTTTCCAGTTACTTGTGAGATATGACGTCGGCACAGAGTTGCTAGCCAATTTCAAGCAGACGTCAGCGGACCATATCTCGGATCATATTCGAGAGTGGCGACGCCGAAAGAGTCTTGTCAAAGTACCCGTCCCACCAACATTCCTGCTTGAGTGGTTCCTTAAGTCTTTAGTTCCGCAGTTATCCAAAGACGTCGCGACTTCAGGGGTCTTCTCCGAGGAAGATGCCATCATGAGGGCTCAACAGTTTGAGCTTATTTATTCTCAGTCAGGTCTATTGTACACCATCCTGTCGAATGCACCACGATCAATTCTGGACAAAACCAGACAGAGAGCTGGACCCCATGCTGATGGCATAGTTGGTTCGGCACAAACCAAGCCCGCTGAGCAATTGACAAAACAATTGCAGCAGTTATCTATACAACACTCAGCGGCCAGCCAGACTCCTGCTTTGGCTACTCCTCCTAATCAAACGTCGGAAGTACACTCCGTACAGACGACTAACCCAAAAGCCAACCAACATCTTGAAGGAAAGAAAAAACAACGCAAGAAGAGTAAGGGGGATAAGAAACCAAATGATAATGTTGGCGAGGGCACTACTGAAAAACGGACGGTGAGGTATCCGTGCAACTTATGTGCAGAGGACCACCCAACCCATCTATGCCCTCGACTTGCAGAGGCCCAGAAGTTTGTCATGTAGCAATAGCAAGCCGTGTTGACTAATCCCTTTCAGCATGGGAAAAATTTAACTCAAGCCTCCGCAAGTATAGAGGGGGGAAGCGACGAAAATTGCCCTCCCCTAAACAATCCATCTTCCGTGAACGTATACATGGTGAAAAGTGACGCTTTCATTACGACTAGAGCTCACGACTATAGCAAACCAAGCGCCTCTGAGAAGGGCAAATAAGTCGAGATCCCATCTCTTCCTCTACAGATCGAGAAGACGTTGGGTGAGACAATGACACGTATCCCCAAAGGTGCATTTAAACGAGCTTCTCATAATCCAAATGCAAGGGTTTCCCAGAACTACTCTTTGGTGGAAGATTTATCCCAAAGCCCTTGCGCTATGTCTGCTTTGGAAGTCCTCCAATGTTTCCCTGCTCAGAGGAAAGCCTTGTTGACTGCTTTAGGCTCTACTGAGACTTGTAACCCGGGTACCATCATGTTAGATATGACTGACTTGAAACCTCGTTTGCCTTACCACGTCGCGTTTCAGATAGTAGTGGCTCNTTTTACACGAAATATATTTCGCACGGTGGTAGACGAGGGTGCTTCGACTTGCGTTATGTCGTTAGCATGCTGGAAAGCCATTGGTCAACCTGAGTTGTCTCCATCACCTACTCTCCTCACTGCGTTCGATGGTCGTTCTTTCCGACCACATGGCATCATCCCTTCTTTTCCTGTGCAGTTAGGGGGGAAGCCCGTGTGCGTCGAAGTAGAGGTATTCGATGCCCCCATCGATTACAATCTATTGTTAGGTCGTAGTTGGACTTATGCAATGCACACAGTGGTTGCTACAGTTTTTCACGTTCTATTGTTTCCACATGAAGGCCGGATCGTGACCATTGATCAGTTATCCTTCTCTCGACCTGACCCAGTTTTGGGGGCATCCATGGTTCCCATGGTAGATAATCCTCAAGCCGGTTTTGTCAATGTAGGAGTTGGTTTGTGCCCATCTTTGATGGGTACCTTCGATTACCCACCTCCTCAAGGCGATGTCAAGTTTATATCGACTCACCACAAGGCTGAGATTTTCCATGTTTTTTCGTTTCGCACGACTTACTTTCAGGATCCGTGGACTCTTCCTTCCCCATCAGACACGGTGGATGCGACAAGGCACGCGGGCATGTCTACACCCTTGTCGGTCGCTGAAGTAGCATACTCTTTGGTTTAGCAAACTTTAGCTACTCCTGATCCGATTCCCGCACTAGAGTTGGATCCACTCCTTGAGCCTATATGGGCTCAAGATTCTCTTGTCAACACCGATTCGTTAGACTTAGTCTTGCCTTCTGACGAATCCATAATCGAAGCAATGACTGGTCCAGACGAACCCTAGGAAGATCTTCTTCACAGATCATACTTCCTGCTGGAGTTACACCGAATCGAGGCAGGAGAATTCACTATCACCATGACGGGAGGTCAGCCTTGTCCCATTAATCTCTTGGCTACGTAGGATATTTATGTTGAGGGAAACATGGTGACTATAGCTGCCACGATACCTATCAATAACTCCCGAAACCCCAACGTCGTGAAGAAGGTCTTCGTCAGAGTGGATTGCTCCCCCGAAGAGATTCAGATTTACATGGATCTTTTTAAAGAATTCCACGATGTTTTTGCTTGGTCTTATGAGGAAATGCCAGGCATCAATCTGAAAATAGTTGAACATGAGATCACTACGTATCTGGACGCTAAGCCTGTTTGACAGAAAATTCATCCAATTAATCCTAGGAAAGCAGCAGCCATCAAAGCTGAGGTTGAGAAATTGCTTAAGGCAGGGTTCATATACCCTATTCACTTGACTCAATGGGTGTCCAACCCTGTGCCAGTCGATAAAAAACAAGGCACGATTCGTGTTTGTACTGATTTTCGTGACTTGAACAAGGCGTGTCCAAAGGACAATTATCCAACTCCATTTATCGACCAGATCATTGATGAGTGCACCAGTTGTGAAGCCTTTTCATTCATGGATGGTTTCTTGGGCTATAACCAAATCCAAATCAAACCTGAGGACCAACACAAAACGGCGTTCATTTGTCCATGGGGTACATTCGCCTATCAAAAAATTCCTTTTGGTCTTAAGAACGCTGGAGCCACTTTCCAACGGGCCATGTCTTTTGCGTTTCACGACCTCAAACATATAGTCGAGGCCTATCTAGATGATTTATCATCACTCTCTCGCAAGCGAAAGGATCATCCTATGCACCTTCGACTAATCTTCGAACGCTGTCGCTAATTCCGGATTCGCTTAAATCCCAACAAATGCAGCTTTTGCGTCACGTCAGGATGTTTGTTAGGTTTCATCATTTCAACAACGGGGATCATGGTTGATCCTCTTAAGGTGGACGCGATAGTCCAGTTGCCCCCCCCACGCACAATTTTACAACTTCAAAGTCTTCAAGGCAAGGCGAACTTCTTACGATGCTTCATCGCCAACTATGCTGAAATAACCAAGGGCTTCATGTGTTTACTGAAGAAAGATGTTCCTTTCCTCTGGGACAAAGCAGCGCAATGCTCTTTCGACGCATTGAAATATGCCCTTACAACCTCACCTTTGCTACGGCCACCAAATTATAACAAGGATTTCCTATTATATATGGCTACCGCAGAGTCAACCATAGGCATGGTTTTAGTTCAGGAAGATGATTCGTTTTTTGAATATGTGATCTATTACCTGAGTCGAGGCCTCGTAGGATCGGAACTTAATTATACCCATCTCGAAAAACTTGCGTTGGAAGCAGTCCATGCTGTTCAATGGTTCCGTCACTATGTTCTGTTTCGTAAGACCACTGTCGTGGCCGTCGTGAATCCATTTCAGTACATGTTGAAATGGTGAGTTATCGACGGAAAAATCAGTAGATGGATGGTCATCCTCCAAGAATTTGACTTAGACTTCATTTCATCCAAGTCCAAAAAGTCGTTGGTCTTCGCAGAACTTATTTCAGAACTTCTGGTTGAGTCAGGTGACGTTGTGCCTAAGGAATCGCCTACTCGGGGTGATATGTTTTTGTTTGAATCGTCTGATCCCTGGTACAGAGATATACTGATCTATCTCTAGACTTTGAAGTGTCCTACCTCTGCTTCTCGTGATGAGCGTCGACAGATATTCCATCAGGCCAAGAACTATCTTATACTTAATGATACTTTGTATCGGTGAGGTGTAGATTGTATCTTGCATCGATGTCTCACTCATGAGGAGGCCGTCATAGTGCTCAATGATTGTCATACAGGAGCTTGTGGCGGTCACTTATCCGGGTTGGCAACAACCCAAAAGATTTTACGAGCAGGTTACTTTTGGCCCACACTTATCAAAGATTGTATCGAGTCGGTCAAGAAGTGCCATCCATGCCAAATCTTCTCACGAAAGATGAGGGCACATCCAGCTCCCATGTTTCCTGTTATCACCATCGGTCCCTTCACCAAGTGGAAGATTGATTACACTACTTGCAACCCCCCATCAACAAGGGGGCACCGCTATATCATTGTAGCTGTCGACTACTTCAAGTGGGTCGAATTTATGCCGACGTTCAAATATGATGGAGAGACTGCAGCTCTCTTATTATTTAACTAGATTATAGCACGTTTCGGAGTCCCGAGAGAGATTGTCACTGACCATGGCAGTCACTTTCAGAACCAAATGATGTCCGAGTTAATATCAAATCTTGGGTTATGGCAAGAACATTCCTCACCTTACTATCCCCAAGCCAATAGGCAGGTGGAAGATGTTAACAAAACGCTTAAGGCAATGCTACAGCGAACCATCAACTCAGCGAAGTCAAACTGGCATTTGATGTTATACTCGACATTATGGGCTTACCGAACATCAGTTAAGACTGCAACCGGTTTCTCACCTTTCCAACTCGTTTACGGGCTGAAGGTAGTCTTGCCCATTGAATGTCAAATTCCATCTCTGAAATTAGTAGTACAGTTATTGCCAGACACTTCTCCACTAGAAGAACGATTAGTACACCTTGAGTAGCTTGATGAATAGCGTCGTGATGTGGCCCTGGCCAACGAGGCTCACAAATATAAGGTTAAGTGTCAATATGATAGGTCCGTTCGTCCTCGGATTTTTTCTGAGGGTGACCTTGTCCTGGTTTATGACCAAGATAAGGACCCCCTGGGGGCAGGAAAGTTTAAACCCATGTGGTTCGGACCCTTCATTGTTAAGGAGGTGTTAAAGAAGGGTGCTTATCGTCTGGTCGATTTTGAAGGGAATGCTTTGGCGGAGCCTACAAATGGGCTCTACCTCAAGAAGTATTACTCATAGCATCATCACTGTGGGTAACTTTTTGTAACATATGTATAGTCTTTGTGCTATTACTTTCTTTCGTTTCTAATGAAAAACGTGTCATGGACATGTCATTAATGTTATATTTCATCACTATGGCAGATATCAAGAGAGTCCGAGGTGTTCATTGGGTATGCGGACGGTGCTAGTCGACACACGCAGAGGCTTGCCTCCACAGCTTGGGTAATCTTTACACCACAGGGTCAGTTGTTATCTTGTAGAGGAATATACTTAGGTGACACCACAAACAATGTTGCTGAGTATAACGCAGTTATTGAGTTGCTTTGTGACACATTGTCATTGGGTATCTCTTGTCTCCGAGTCTATCTATATGCTCAACTGGTTGTGTCGCAGCTAAACATAATATACCGTGTGCACGACCCAACTTTACACCGATGATTCCTTAGGGTACGTCTCTTGGAACGCCACTTTGATTATATCACATATTTTCATGTTCCTATGAGTCTAAATCAAATTACAGATACTCTAGCTAATCACATTTTAGATTGGCATCTTGCTCACACATAAAAAAGATCATGCTCAAACACATGTAAATACATTTCTGAACACATAATCCATAAAGACACATAAAATAAATAAAAATCATATATATACATCATAAAATCCTCAGAGTACATAGATGGGTGAAAGCGCCTCAAAAAGTGGGATCCATAACGAGTCACTAGGGCTTATGCCCTCAAAATATATATATATATCAGTGCTCGAGGCACATAAGAGTCTACAAAAGGCTGTTCAGGGCCTATGGGCCCTGTTATAAACATATACAGCCCGACCCAAGCGCCTAAACAATCGAACCCATGTCCGAGGTAACCCCACCATATGAGTCTGCATGGAGAGTGGCAAGTCCTCTATCTCTATCATGGAGGAGGCACTGGTATCGCTGGATCTCTGGAAAAGTCGATCCCCGCGTATGGGTAGTCCTCGATAGCGGGGATCTGCCATGATAACCAAGAAAAACGGTCGTTGTCGAAGGCCTCTGCAGTCCTTCCACCACCCTGTCGCAATAGTAATGCTGCCCATCTACATACTGCGGGGAAAGTCACTAGATGTCCTCGTACTGTCAGCCAAGGACTAAAGCATGGAACTCTCTCAAAGAAAAATGAACACAGGATAGTCCTGAACCCAAAGTTTCTGTGTGTCCGCTATCGGCAAGTAGTCAATTGCCTTTTCATGATCTCTAACAGTGTGGTACTCCAATCGAAAATTTGTGCATTCATGCACTGAATTGCACAGTTCATCTGTGCGCGCGAAGCCTGGTGCACGGCGGCAGAGCCGGTAATCCGCCCAATAAGTGACAAAATGGTCTGGAGGGTGAGGCTGGTAATCCTACTCATGGGAACCGAGGAAGATACCTGCTCGGTTCCGGCCTCACAATACTCCGCTATCAACTTCGAGATTTTGCTCGGCCCTGCAGGAAAAGTCTGAAAGTTGACAGGTTCCCCTCTCCTCGAGAGGCCTGTCAAGAAGTAAATATCCTCGGTGGTGGGCACCAAGGATTGCCCCTCTATCATGAAGGCCTCAACATCTGGGTGCCAGTAGTCAACCAAGGCATTCAGCAGCCTGGGTTGAGCATGCATAAATGGACATAAGAAAAACTTCACCAAGCCACACTGTGACAGCACGGCCATCACATTCGAATCTACAGCCACTGTCTTATTGGCAACCTCGTGCTCCCTCTCTCTCCAATGAACATACATCCTGCAAAACACACAAGGCAGAGGGGGAGTTAAATATTCAACTCAACCACTTTTTCCAGTGCGCGGGGGAAACCTGCAGGCTATCAAGGGACAGCCCGCGGGTACCTGCACGTAGCTTTGACTCTGCGTGCGGGTACCCGCGGGTTGGACTTGGACAACCCGTGTTTTACTAGGTCCGACCACTGAGAGGTCGACGACCACCCCATAAACACGCTCAAAAACAATAAAGGAAGTATTGAAATGCAAGATGGGGGAGTTTGTACTTACTTGGTCCAAGCAGAAGTCCGTTTGGTCCACTGTAGCTCCCGGAATCACGATATCTCACAAAGGGGGTCTTTTGGCTCCATAGTCAATTTCCAAATCAGTAATGGTGATAATGAGCTACTAGTTTCTATTTATAGACTTTTTGGCCTCTTTTTGTCACCCTTTTGACCCCTTTTATCAGTTTCTTTATACCAAAAACCATTTTGGGTGGTTTCGGAGTTATATGGAAGGGATTTGATCAGGTATTGGGAAAATTTTCATTGAGTTACAGAAAAATAAAAAAAATATACATAAGGACGGTCCATAAAAAAAATTTCAAAAATCAACCTGAGCATATAGGGTAGGATTTCATCCCCACTGTTGCATCTCGTTGCCTTTTGTTTTTACGATATAGGATCGATCCCATCCGATTGTGCCACGGAACCGTCATATCTTCTCTAGAAGTGTCGCAACTGGGTGGTAGAGCTTACCAAAACATGGATGCCCTAGGTAGTTCCTGGTCACATTATGGTGCCCATGCCGTTTCTGACAACATAGTAGGCTCGGGAGTCCGTATAGTCTTTCCTGAATATGAGTTTGAGCCTCATTTGCATGGGTCTTTTTCACTCTTTGTCTTACCCTCTGGACTCCCAAAACATAACGGGTCTCCTTTTAAGCCCTTTTCAGAGCCTCTAAACATGAAAAGATTGTCGAGCGATCTTGTGACCCTTCACGCTCGTTAAACTGAAATTTGAAGTCACGTCTGTCCGGCGGTAGTTTACCCCTTTTTCGGTCCGGATGGTCAACTGTATGAACAAAGGAACACTCTATCGAATTCTGATTCTTTAGAAGAGTATCCTCAGGTATAATTTTATTCCTTTTTCGGGCCTTAGGGACTAAATTTACGAAAAAGAAACCCCCCCGGAGTCCATAGTTAAGCTCTTTTCAGACTCCCTAAAATTGAAAAGATCGCCGAGTGACCTTATTCTTTCACACTCGTTAAAACGTTCCAGAAGGATATTCCTGACGGAGTCCATAGTTAATTTTTTTTCAGACTCCTGAAAATTGAAAAAATAGCCAAGTGATCTTGTCCTTGTCACAGTCGTTAAAATGGTTTTGAATTGATGTCTAATCGGTGCTAGTTTATCCCTTTTTCGAACCGACTAGACTATTGACAAAAAAGGTACCCCAATGGAGTTTCCTTTTATGCTTTTTCAGACTCTCTAAACATGAAAAATCACCGAGCTTCCCTTCTCTGGGCTCGTTAAAATTACATCGAAGGACGTCACCATTGTGTGTTCTATCAACCGCATTTGCATCCTTTACCCATCAGCCTAGTAACAGTTTGCTTTTGCGTGTTAACACCTTTGGCCACTGGAGGATTTTTCCTGAGTATCATTTCCTAGAACATTAGTGTTGTCCTTGTGCCTTGATCTTGTATGTTTGTTGTGCTCGTTCCTCCACTGTAACATAATATTCCTTTATTATTTTTCCAAATCAACAAAAAGAACAAAAAAAAAATCAAATATACCCCAAAAAAGAGGATGGGAAAAGTACTTTCTTTATTGGCAGCATTATGAGTCGCCCTTGGATAAAGCACATTTGTCCTCTTGATTCGTTAGACTTTGGGATTTAGTACGACCTTAGGTAGCTTTGCTCGCTATATTGAGTTATGTCCTCCACCGTTTGGTTCCTCTTCCAAACATATGGAGAGTTTGCGTTGCCTCCTACTTCGTAGACTTATGATTAATAGATATGTTTCCTGAGTCTTATCACTTGTCGTGCTATTGTCCAAAGGAAGTTTGTTACTTAGCCTGAGTCATCCACTCTGCAATATGTCTCTTGTCCACATACCCAGCCATCATGAACGTCCAATCAAGTCTTTGTTTGAAATCACTGAAGCCTTTAGTCCGATCATCAAGATTATCAAGTCCACAACCGACGAGCCGTCGAAGACCTCTGGGTAGTGCAGTTGTACACTCATATTACACTCCTACCCAAGTTTATAATATTTTGAAGTTGTTGCTCGAGCTCTGAAGTACAGCCATCAGGCCGAATCAGCTTCTGAAAGATGGATACTTTCTATGTATATCTCTCTAATTTCGAGATGTAGCTCCGGTGTGTATTGTTCGCGGCAACTCTTTATAGTTATTTGACATGGATCTACAGTGTATTTGATTGGTAGCCATGGTTCTGATTTATCTCGAGCAAGGGTATGCCCGCCTCGGTGAGACATTTGATATTTTTTGCAGACGGCACCTTCTGATTCCTGATTCCTGGGCTCACTCATTCAGCATATCAGTATAGATTGGTAAAGAATTGGTAATGTATTTCGGCCATCAGATGCTCTTCTTACCTCACACATTAGAGGGAATATGTTATAACCCTAAATTGCACCATTCATGCTTACCTGGAATCAGGCCAACTCATTTCCCTTCATTGCCAAAGCCATGCTGAACAGACTCTTCAAAAACCTCCTAAATTAAGTAGCCCGCGCCCTAACCTATTACTGGGTGCGTTGGAATGTGGGTAGGCCTTATACTGCATGCGTTGGAACACGGGCTGGCCCACTACAGCCAGCGTTTACCTAACAAAGCAAAAAATCAGGAAAGTTTCCGACGGAACGAGAAGCTTTTGGTCAGTTAACTGGAACTCCCATCCATGCATGGCCGAGAGTTCACCTAAAACCCTAGCTCCTTCTAGCCTATAAAAGAAGGGGTAGGGGTACTATTCAAAAGGAGGAAAATCATAGCAAAGAAACTCTGTCAAATTGCCGAATCCATTTTGTCCCAACCCTTTAGCCTTTCCTCAAGCTTTAGGAGAATTCAAGCAAAGCAGTTGGAGGACAAAGAAGAGGAGGAGCCCAGGATCAGGATTGAGGAGCGGTGGCCGGTCTCTATAATCATTGTAAGTTGATTGATATTGAGATTAATGAAAAAGATACTTTTCCCGTCCCAAATACATGAGTCTTATATGCGTTATTTGATTTTTGTTTAATCTCTAACCCTCTAGTAGAACAATAGCATGCATGTGTAGTTTTGTCTTGATTGCAGGATCGCTTTTTGGAAGGAGCAGCCACAAAAGAAAGGAGATAAAGCTCAACGGAGGATCTACACCAACCATCGATAAAAAGGTTAGTTGGTTCTTCCCTTATTTTCTTGTGAAAAGGGGTTTTAGGTTGGGGTAGAAGGTTAAAAGTTATTTTTGAAGGGTCATGATCTGCATGCAAGTTTAAAGCCCTAGCTTGCTAGTCCATAGGGTAGAGTAACCCCACAACATAGTGTCTAGGAGTCATCAAAGACCTGGTGGTTTCTTTGTTTCAGTTACCCATGAAGAGTGTGGTCATGGATATTGTGGTAGTAGACGTTCCCCCCAAATTTGGCATGCTGTTGTCTAGATCTTGGATAAAAAATCTTGGAGGAACATTACAGATGGATCTCACGTATGCCACCATCCTAGTCTTCGGAGGGGAAAAAAGGAGGTTATATAGAGAAGCTCAGTTGGCCTACATTGTTAGTGACGAAGTAAACCCCACCAATCACCCCATATTTGCACTTGACACCGATTTGGGGTCTAGTTTATTGTAGCTCACTGATGCTCCTGAAGACCCTTTCCAAGTCAGAAAGCAGCCCAGTCTTGATTATTCGATTCCCCCTCCAACCCCCTCTATGTGGAAGATGTTTTTCGATGGAGCTTCTTCTAGCGAAGGCGCTAGCACTAGAGTGGTTTTCATATCACCTTGTCAAGAGGCCATATCCCTATCATACAAGCTGGAATTTGAAACCACCAACAATGTGGCAGAGTATGAAGCTCTTGTTCTGGTTATGAGGGCTACAAAGGAAATGGGAATTAAAGAAATAGAAATATTTCGAGATGCTGAGTTGATTATCCAGCAAGTCAGGAATGCTTATTGTGAAAATATAAATATACGTCTATATATATGCATATTCTCATTATCCAATTTATGTTTACACTTTATATGTATGCATACTTTCGTTATTCCATTTCTGTTTACCCTGTACACTTAAATTAGTTCATTACGGTAAGTACCATTCGGTTGGGGAAAATTCATCCACCGCTTTTACTTTAATATAACAATCAATTAACCCATAGGAAACTATTCTTCAAGACTTACCCAGACATATTTTGGCAACTAGTGTATTGATGAAAATTTAGTATTTACCCAACAATAAAATGCAATAGAGATAATCACATTTGATTTCGATCTTCGTCCATAATATTACACAATTCATGATTAACAGATGCATTATATCAACCATTTAATGATTTTAAACAGAGGAGGGTTAAGAGGACATATCTTAATTAACTCACTAGAAAACAAACGGAACAACCATGTTCCTCCCAACCGTAGAATAGGGCAGTCAAATTCACTTGCCCGATTCACCCCCTAGGGCGAACTTGGAGACTCCTCCTCAGCAATATCCATAATTCCATCACTTATCCTCTTGCCTCCCACTCCCTCAACAGTGCTCATAACAGCAGGGAAAAATAAAAAATCCATCGTCTCTTTCCCCAACATACTTGGCAGCGTCCTGCCTCCTCGCATATGTTATTTATCAATTTTTTCCCAGGTCGTTTTTTTCCCTCCTTTGGGGATTTTCGTAGCTTTATAAATCCCTGATTTTCAGGGGCTACCAATGGCCAAATCACTGATTTTCCACTTGTAATAATCAACCCAGAGGTAGTTCCAACATGTTTCCCACTCATGGATTCATGGTCAGCTGATTTTAACATGGCTGTTCCATTTGTCCTCCTGCAATTAATATAAATATTATGTTTTTATACAAGTGTCATAGTCAAATAGTTAGTTGAGTCCAATCAGGTCTCTTCCCAATAGTCACAATAATTAATTACAAATATCAAATTCGAAATTCGGAATTTCCATAAATGGAAAAAAAATTCCAAATTCGAATTTACTAAAAACAAAATAAATTTCGAGCAAATTTAAATATCAAAAAATATTTTATTTTTGGGGATGTCACATAGCCCTAGCATAAGATCTAGTTACAGTAGGGTATGAAGATCTTCCCTCAGCTACACCAAAGGAGGATCAAGGCCAACAAATTGCAAAGGCCTCATCTAGCAAGTCAAAGAAATCCAGATCTCAGAAGATTAAGAAACTTAAAGAGAAAATAGCACAACAGGAAGTATTAGAGAAGGTGATAAAGACCCAATACGAGACTCTATCAAATAATTTCACAGAAACCAGTGCAACCTTGGAAATATTGGCACTTAAAAGTGTGAAAGAAAATAAAAAGAAGAAGAAGATCGTAAAGGACTATAATAGTCTATGGAGAGTAGCTATGCATTTGAAGAAAGAGGTCAGTTTATTGAGGTTGCAAGCTATGCCTTCAATACCTCAGCCTCAAGAACCTATTAATCTTGAAACCCTATAAAATGAAACCATCCATTTGAATGATCCAGAGATAGCTAATAATCCTACAACCATTCCAGAACCTGCTCGAGATGCAGAGTCTTTAGAAGATCAACCCTAAGGTTTTTAAAATCTAAGACAAAAGGTATTTCACAATTTTGTTAATTTTCACTAAGACAAAACCTTCGGTGGCTTAGGAAAACATTTCAATTGTTCATTAGCCATTGAAAGTGGAGCTTTCGGTGGCTAGCAGGCTCGGATTTTGCCTCTCTTAGCCACCGAACACACATACATGAAAGATAGACACTATTTTTGCATAGATCCAAGTTTTTCTCACCCATACACCTCAAGGATGGTTTGTAATGATGCATAATAAATAAGGGCATCAGTTTTGGGTTTCTGTTCCAGTTTTCAAGGTGCCTAGCAAGGTGGAAAGGTTAAATTGGTTACCTATTTTTGGGCAAAAAACTGTTTTTGTGCCAAAAGTGGCAATTTTGACTTATCCCGCATCTTATGAAGATCAAACAACCTTCGAAGGATTACTACACTTGTTGAATACTTTGAAGGATATGAAGACCATCCAAGATAAGGAGTTGACCTATTTTACTAGATCCTTTCCTATTTTCTTGTGTCAGTTGTTGATTTTCTATTTTAAGTAAAATTCAAGCGAGTATTTTAGGATCTGGATATCTGATGTAAGGGCTATAAAGCCACAAACGTTTGAGGAACCAAGGGTTGGACTTGGGATGATAAAAATGTAAAAATGCTCATAGACTGTAAATGACTTTATGAAGGAATACAAAGGTACTATATTTCCAGATTCCTGTGTTGTGTTTAAGTGGTGAAGTTTTTCTCTGATGTAACTCATTATTTTCTTATTTCACATGTTTTCTTTCTGTATTGTCTACGAGAAGATAACGTGAAAGATTTGTTATTGACACCCTATGATGGCTTGAAACAATATCTATGTTTTCTTCCATGTTTGAAATGTAGAATTCAGATATACTCTTCTCTACATTTGAAATAAATTTCAGTTTATTCTTCTTTTCCATTTTATAAGCTCAAAGGATCCACTAGCATGATTATCTTGCCTAGTCATATTTTGTCATAGTTATTCATTCATCATTGTTTTTACCTTTGACTCCATTTTTCCCAATGGTCCTTTTCCATGTCTCAACCACACCAATTCAAAAATCCATAAACAAACCCATGTTCTACATAACTAGCCTAATATCTTTTTTCCAAACAAAGCTATATCAAATAGAGAGATCCCTCTCTGAGTCTTGGAGGGCTAGATCCAAGACTCGAAGATGTTTTGATGTTTCCTCTGTGACTGACTCCATAGCCTTGGGAAAATTATAGAGTGATAACACTACTGATTCGACCACTCTGGCCTTCTCAACCGGAAATTCTCACTGGTAATATGGCTCTCCACATGTCCAACACCCGATCTTAAGTCCAATACTCCTAGTCCCTGAAGTAGAAGTTGATGGCCTACCAGTCTGAGTTCCTAGTATGTTCTGTTGAACATGCCAAAGTTGCAGCTGTTGGCGGTGCTACTGCTGATGCAGTGGTACCCTGTAGGGAGTTGATCCGAAAAGACCTTTTAATGACCGTGGTCAATTTATTAAGCATGTGTGCATTAACTGTTCAGGAAGCTGAATGAAAGAGGAAGAAGATATGAGAAGTTAAGACATCCATATACACATGTGCAGATCTGAAATAAAGAAAATAACAACAGCAAACTATAACACAAAGATGATAATGGAGTTTGAAAATCTCACCTACGTCTCCCGGCCTTTGTCTCAGTGGGGGGGGGCTTCTTTATTTATGTTCAAATCTCAATAAGTACATTGTAATAGTTCCATAAGGCTACAAGAATTATGTGGTCTTGTTCTTCCAGATCTCTAGAACCCAACAAAATAACCAACACTCAAAACAGATGTCCGAAGCTCCCAGAAATGGCCCGCATGTGTCTGCTCCTCAACAACTTCCCTGCATAAAAATGGCTTGGTTTGGCTTCCCTTTAGCATAAATATTCTATGAATATCCCCCATGGCCTCAAATAGGCCTAGGTTTTATAAATATGAAGTTGGTTATCAATCCCCAACTTCTTCCCAAAATCTGGGCTCAAAAAGAGCTCAATATCTCCCAATAACGGCCAATATCTTCAATAACAGGCCTAAAAATCATAAAAATCACTATAATAAAAATTTTTAAACCCAATATAGTGCATAGACAGGGCACATCCCCTTTTTGTAGGGCTCTTGGTCACAAGAAACGTGCCATGTGGCCAAGCACTGCCCCCCCAAATCTAGCACCCTCCATATCCGCTCCAGGTTACATGTATGGCCCATATGGCCAGGTTCTAGACCCACGCACCCGCATGATAAGATCCCAAGGATTAGCCCTTGGTTCCTACCTATGGTTACACTGGTGGTTGGGCCTTATCCCATGGCCCCCGCACTCCTTTGTAGTGTGGTCTCATAGTCAATGAAACCATGGGTTGGGGCTTAGCCCCAGCCCCTTTCCGCCCCAACTTGTAATACAACACTTTATTTAATTTAAAGTGGTTTTATATAAACAAGAAACACATTTGCGCATTGGCATTCGAGCCTTTGTGAAGGCGCTATCTTGGTATGAGAGGTCACCGATTCGATTCCATCTATTCCTCAATTTTTGCATGCAACTAATCAACCAACCAATGGGTGCCACGTGGCAGCCCATGTCTGGGGCACGTGGCACCTCCTTATTTTTCCATGAAGACTACCATGTGTCTAGTGTCGATTAGTCCACCTGTCAGATCCATACCTGCCACTTGTTTTCCCGGTCATTGTCTATACCTGCCATGTGTCACCGTACGGTAGGGCCACGTGGCACCTGTACAAGCATGCCATGTGTCACCCTTCTAGTGGTGACATGTGTCATCTCTAGGTTGGTTGACATCAACTATACGACTTGCACACTATACTTCTGCTATGTCAGCATGACATCATGCTGACATTAGCATTGACTTTTTTAAATTGTTGATTTGGTTATTTTTTGCCTATTTGGCAAAACGGTCAGAGTGCGATAACTATGACATATGATGTTCGCTTGAGAAAGTAAATATATGGATAGAATTAGCATGATTATTCGATCGCAATGGAATTGGTTTCATCTGATTACGATAAATTTCATTTTTTAGCCTTTTTGAGCCCTATCAGGCTCCTGGATCCGATTCTGGATCACACCTCCCTACTACAAGACCTTTGGGTCCCAAAATGGTAAAAAAATGAACTTTGACTAATTACATATTCCTAATGAGAAAACAAAACACAATGTTGTACAAAAATGATGTTATAATAGGTCATCATTTCAACATGTGTGATTACATTAATGGAAGCAAAATACAATGAAGTTGAGACATCCACTTTTGGAAAAACCAAGTGGCTGGTTTCTTTTCTTCACAATGTTCCTCTTTCTTTGTTGGTAATCATTCCTCCTTCGCGAGTACATGTAAAATCCTTTTGTCCTTCCTTGGACGAAGCTCTGGATTAAGCTTCCAACAACTAGCCTTTTGATGTCCACTCTTGTTGCAAAACATGCAATGAGTTTTTGGCATCTAGACCTGTTTACCCTTCTCTTTCTTCCATTGTGGAGTTGAACCTTTATGTTGTGTTTCCTTCCTGGTCAACATAGGTTTCCTGTACAAAGTTTGTCTCTTCCAACACTTGGCAACACAATGCTTGGGTGAATGACAATAAGTACATGGATAAAGATTCCACAAGTTTCAGATTACTTGATTATGTTTGTTATAATCAAAAGGAGAATTGATAAAAACATGACCATTATACCTTCCATGCCGATCTTCACTTTTATTTGGAGATGACTTGCATTCACTACCACTATCCTGAAGTGATGCGCCATTACCTTTTGTGAAGTGCTCCTGCATTGTCTTAAGTTGACCATTTGAAGCATTGCTTGCTTCCGAAGTTTTGGAACCAATCTTTGAGGATGATATAAGATCCACTTCGCCATATCCCAATCCTAAGTATTGAGGACTTTCCACAACCTCAGTAGGATTCACAATACCTTGACCTTTACATCCAATCCCCTTTCCTTCTTCATAACCCATCTTGGTTAGCAATTTCAAACCTACACCTCTTGTATGTTTTTTGAATGCACCAAAACCAACTTGATGAGAATGAAAAAAATTTGATGAGGAACCTTCACTACATACCTCATATATGTTTTCTAGAACAGATGTAGAAGGCACTTCCTTCAATCCTTCTTTTCCTTTGTTGTCCTTTGAATCTTTACTTGAACCGTGCTCTTTCGTTCCAAGTAGTCTTCATACAACATCTTCACCATCTTAGCCATGGAAAACACCGAATTTCTGAACTCCTTCTCATTTTCCAAAAGTCCTCATGTAGATGCCATGTTATCCCTTGAGATGAGCTCTTCCCTGTCTAACATGCAAAACTCAAATTCCAAATGTCAACTAGCTCTGATACCACTTGATCCAAAAAGATCTTTTAATGACCGTGGCTGAGTTATTAAGCATGTGTGTATTAACTGTTCAAGAAGATGAATCAAAGAGGAAGAAGATATGAGAAGTTAAGACAACCATATACACATGTGCAGATCTAAAATTAAGCAAATAACAACAACAAACCATAACACAAAGATGATAACGGAGTTCGACAATATCGCCTATGTCTCCGGGCCTTTGTCTCAGTGGGGGAGGCTTATTTATTTTTGTTCAAAGCTCAATAAGTACATTGCAGTAGTGACATAAGGCTACAAGACTGATGTGTTCTTGTTCTTCCAGATCTCTAGAACCCAACAGAAGAAATGACAATCAAAACGGATGTCTGGAGCTCCCAGAAATGGCCCACAAGTGTCTGTTCCTCAACAACTTCCCTACATAAAAATGGCTTTGGCTTGGCTTCCCTTCAGTATAACTCTGCTTTGACTGTCCCCCATGGCCTAAAACAGGCCTGGGTTTTATAAATCTGAAGTTGGTTATCAATCCCCAACTTCTTCCCAAAATCTGGGCTCAAAAAGAGCTCAATATCTCCCAATAATGGCCAAAATCTTCAATAACAGGTCTAAAAATCATAAAAATCACTATAATAAAGTTTTTTAAACCCAATATAGTGCATAGACAAGGCACAACCCCTTTTTGTAGGGCTCCTGGTCACAAGAAATGCACCATGTGGCCAAGCGCTTATCCTTAACGCACTGGCCCCCCGAATCTGGCACCCTCCATATCCGTTCGAGGTTACATGTATGGCCCATATGGTTAGGTTCTAGACCCACGCATCCATATGATAATCTCCCAAGGATTAGCCCTTGGTTCCCACCTGTGGTTACGCTAGTGGTTGGGCCTTATCCCGTGGCCCCCGCGTCCCGTTGTAGTGTGGTCTCATAGTTAATGAAACCATGGGCTGGGGCTTAGCCCCAGCCCCTTTTTGCCCCAACTTCTAATACAACACTTTATTTAATTTAAAGTGGTTTTATATAAACAAGAAACACATTGGCGCATTGGCATTCGGGCCTTTGTGAAGGCACTATCCTGTTAGGAGAGGTCACCGATTCAATTCCATCTATTTGTCAATTTTTGCATGCAACTAATCAACCAACCAATGGGTGCCACGTGGCACCTCCTTATTTGTCCATGAAGACTTCCATGTGTCCAGTGCTGATTGGTCGAGATTTCAGATCTGTACCTACCACTTGTTTTCCCGATCATTGTCTGTACCTTCCATGTGTCACCATACGGTAGGGCCACGTGGCACCTGTACAAATGCGCCACGTGTCACCCTTCTAGTGGTGACATGTGTCACCTCTAGTTTGGTCGAAATCAATTGTACAACCTGTACACTGTACTTCTTCCATGTCAACATGCTGACATCATGCTGATGTCAGCGCTGACTTTTTTTAATTGTTGACCTGTTGACTTTTTCCCTGTTTGGCAAAACGGTCAAAGTGTGATAACTCTGGCATACAACGTCCATTTTAGGAAGTAAATATATGGGCAAAATTAGCACGACGATATGGTCGCAATGGAGTTGTTTTCATCTGATTATGAGAACTTTCATTTTTTAGCCTTTTTTAGCCCTATTAGGCTCCTAGATCCGATTTTGGATCAAGAGTTCTCTACTGAGGAAACGATCATCGTGGTGTCGTGAACATGGGTCCTTTAGACGCATCTCGATACCTTGATGTTTTTCTGGCTAGCATCTGATGTTGCTGCGCACCTGATGTCGTCTGTCCAGTCAGTATTGCAGGAGTCCTTCCCTGACCCCCGCTAGTCAACTCTTCCTCAACTATGAGGGTTTTCTAGACTGCATCATGCAATTGTTAAGGCATTAGGATCCTCAAATTTGCACGAATGTTGGAGTTAAGTCCAAACACAAACTTGTTGACCTTGAGTTTCTCAGTGTTCAAATGCGGGGCATATGGAAGTAGCTCCATAAATATAGCCTCATACTCTAGCATCATACGACCAACCTTTCGTAAGGCATTGAACTCATTGAGAGGGAGATTGATGAACTCTGACAAATACCTCTCTCAGAAGCTCTCCTCGAACATTTCCCATGACACGTCTTCAACAACCATGTTTAGTTGAGGTAGGAGCGCTCTTCTATGAGTCTTCCACCATAGAAGAGCATTCCCCTTCAGTTGAAAGACTGCCATGTGGACTTTCATGTTGGAGGTGTAGTCACAAAGTTAAAAGAACATCTCCATGTTTTCCATCCATGCCTCGGTGGCTGAATCGTGCATGGCATCCTTGAACTTGAGAAAATTCACCTTCTTGAGTTCTCTGTGAATTCTGACTGCCAACTGGAGCACACTATGAACCGTCATTGGGTATAGGTGCCTTGGCCTCATCTCTATCTAGCTAGTTAATCAAGGCCTCTAACATCCTCTGAAAGGACCTCATCAAACCAACCACATCCCCCACAAAAATCTACTCCTATCCAATGACCTATTCTTCTCCTTGGGGGTTACACTGTTGATTAATTGGGTTGGTTGTCATTGATGTCAACCCTTGAAGAATGTTTGGTAGAATATTCCAGTAGCACAAAGGTTTAGGTAATGGACCCAAGTTTGTTTGATGGATAATGGTATGAGTTTTGATATATTTGCATGAAAGCCTATTCTATATGGATATTACATGTCATGCAATTTCCAATGGTATGTGGAACTTCACATAACTCCTTACAGTTAGAGAGTTATGGCCATGTGAAGTTGGAGAACCCTCATGAGTCATCTAGAATCCCCAAAATCTCAAAGTATTCAAAGTGGTTGCAAAGAAAAAAATATTTAAATAATAAAGTGAGGTGATGAGTGTACTATAAGTCAAAGTGGATACAAAATAAATTATCTATATAATAAAGTTAATGGAGAAATTACTAAGTGGACAAGTGGTTAGAAGTGGGTTAGCCCTAAAATAAAGAAAGTGGGTTAATATGGTTAGAAGGTAATATAAATAATAAAGTGAAGTGATGAGTGTACTATAAGTCAAAGTGGATACAAAACAAATTATTTAAATAATAAATTTAATGGAGAAATTACTAAGTGGACAAGTGGCTAGAAGTGGGTTAGCCCTAAAATAAGGAAAGTGGGTTAAGATGGTTAGAAGGTAACCCCTTGAGGAAGCTACATGAAAGTATAAATAAGAGGCAAGGGTATCTCATTTTTAATCACCCTTGAGAATATTGAATATCTACAATTGAGTGAGGTAACCAAAGGATATCTAAGCCGAATTTTACAGGGAAGGTGAAGCAAAGAAGGTCAGAATTCAAGGGAGGATAAATTCTTTTGATGATGCTTTCTAAGGTATGTTATTTACATGTCATCTCACCATTTTCGCAATAATGTTTTTTGTATAATGATTCAGACCATGAAATTGGGAGGCACTAAGGAAACATATCCAAGTAGCTGTGATAACAATTTCAACTTGTGGGTCATTGTATTTTTGGAGTTACACTCTATGGAAAATAGGGTTTGTGGCTAGTCCTCACACTAGTCTAAAACATGTGTTTCGGGTAAAAACGTCATAACTTATTCAAAAGACATCCAAATTAAGTAAGACAAAATGTATTGGCTAGAGTAAAAATTTTAGTATTCATTTTACCATTTTCAGATCCATACAACAAATATTCCATGCAAGGAACGCTCTACAAGTTCACTCTCTAGAATAAGCCAAAATTCAACAAGGTATGCCATTTTTTCTATAACTCCTTGTCTGCGAGGTTCCAAGTAGTGAAACTTGGAGGAATTGCATAAAAGACACTGAAGAACATTTTGTACTATTTTCATATCTTCATTCATTACAGCTACATAGTTATTATTACTTCAAGTTAGGGTTATTGACTAATCCAAAATTAGTCATGTGAGACTAAAGTAAAGTTTGATGAAAATGTTAGTCTCTTGTTGTCAAAGTTAAGGAAGGTTTGCAGGTATGTGATCATATTGACCATTTTATTACAGAGTTACAAATCAGATTTAGATGATGAAATTGATGAGGGATTTTGGTTGAGGTACATGTTGGGTACATGGTTGAGACAAGTAGTTGATGAGTTGGCACATACATGAGGTTTATATTTGACGATGTTGGTACATCTTGATGAGTCATAGTTTATGTGTATTTGATGCATGATTGGTACATATTTGGTGCATGGTTGATGCACTCGTTGGTCGTACAGGTTGAGGTATAGATTGGTGCATGGTTGATGCACTTGTTTATGATACAGGTTGATTAGAGGCTATTTGGACAGGCTATTGTGAAAGGTTATTTGTATAGGTTTGGTGCATGGTTGATGCATTTTTTTATGATACAGGTTGAGGTACAGGTTGATGTATGGTACATTTTGGCACAATTTATTGGTACATGTTGTTATAGGTTGATTATAGGTTGATTGGTACAAGTTTATAACAATATATCTCACAGTGATAGTGTGATAGTGGTTCCATCATTGTAGTTCTACTTCAGGACGGTTGGACGAAAAAAGGATAGGTGGCTGTAGCCACCTTCCAGTTGTAGTTGAATAACATAGGGGGTTGTATCCTCCTTATGTTTGTATCCATAGAATTGGGGAGTTGGAGCTTCCATCAGGTTGTAGCCTCCTTCTGGTTGTAGCTAGAGAATTGGCGAGTTGGAGCTTCCTTTAGGTTGTAGTCTAAGAAAATAGGGGGTTGGAGCCTCCTTCCAGTTGCATATGGAAAACAAAGGAAGTTTTTTCTTCCAATGAATGTATTTCTTAAAGACATATAAGAAAAAACATTTCGTGGTTTCTCCTGCTTTGGGTTTCCATGTAAAAACACTAGTGTATTGTGTATGTGTATGATTTCTCATTTTTTCATTGTTTATTTACTCTAGAACTATTGGATGATGATGCTACATTGATATAAAACTTTCAATTTATGGTTAAAAAGGATTAAATTGCTCTATTACAGATTCACCCCCACCCCCCTCCTCTCAGTAATCCAACAATTGGTATCAGAGACGGTTCCTTCAGGAAACAGTTTAACCACCGGAAGGAGATCATGGATTATTATGAGAATGGAGTACCATTTTTCAATGATCAAAATGGTTTAAAGTATGAGATGTGGAGTGGAAGCAAGAAATTATTTTTACAGGAACAGGTGTATTATATTTGTCTATCAGTCGTTACATGATATGATAGTTCAAAAAGGGAAAAGACTGCATCCAAGAAGGAATTGAAGAAGAATAACAAAATAGAAATGGATTTCATCTGGGAAGGATTACCTAATCAGGTAAGTTACATGACATAGATTCTTCACCCATAACTTATTCAAAAAATGCCAAAGAATATGAAGATACATATCAAGAAGAATTATGTTGATCATGTCAAACAAATTCATAAGATGAAGAGTACATAATCGCCATAGGTATGTTGTTTTGTTTTAATTTTGAAAAACGTGGACATCTTGAAATAGAAAGCCATGAAGGAAATGAGACAAAAAAACTAATTGAAAATGAAGACAATTATGAAGAAAAATTGATTAGTGCTTTAGATGACCTAAGAGAAGAAAACAAGACCCCTCAAGAAATCATTGATGAAACAAAAGGAAAGTGTTCACATTTTTTAAGAAGCCCAACATGTCATCGGGAACTTAAAAATTCATCTTGAAGAAGTGAAAAGAACAGAAGAAGTCATGAAGTCTCAGATAATGAAGAAAGAGGAAGAGGTTGACAAGATTGAAGAAGAATTCATCACATTGAGAAGTAAAATTTTCAAGCTCAACAAGAACGTTCAAGAGACAGAAACATCTACATCAGTTATAGAGAATGAAGAGAAGCACTCTGGGTTGCTAGAAAAGAAGAATGAAGAAAATAGAAAGATTTATGTAGAAGTACTCAAAGGAAAGAATCATGGTCAACCAGAATCTAAGAAAATTATTGACGATACATCTTCAAGAAGACCATCCATGTTCAAGCCACAAAGAAGCTTCAATCATGATCATGATCAACCAGGTCAGAAATTCAGAAGGACTGCACCACAAAGAAGATCATTCACTCCCAAGTATGCAAATTTCTTTTATGGTCATTGTTTTTATTGTACTAATTTTGGACATAAGGTTGTAGATTGCAAGGATTATAAATAAATGTTCAAGAAAGAAATGCCTATGTGGCCCCACGTGACATTAAATGTTACAAATGTCATAACTATGGACACATAGCTACTGATTGTAGAAGCATGATCGATACTTCTATCAAAGAGAACACTGATATCAGATATAAGAAAGTATGGATAAGAAAACATGAAGAACGGGTCAACAAAGACCAGGTCCCAGAGATCACAAGATTGACAATAAAACAAGATGAAGAAAATTCTATAGAGAAAAGGAAAGATGTCAGATACATAAAGGTTTGGAAAATAACTAAAAGAAAATAAGGACATGTAAATAAGGAACATGTTCAAGAGATTGTACTCTCAGGAATTGTAGTGAAATATGAATCTAAAGACATAAAGAAATAAGTTAGATCTCAAAGAGATGATGAATCTACCAATGAAGAAGATGATGAATACACATCAGAAAAATAATTGTTTTGAGCAATATGGCTTAGAGACTCCTAGGTAATATGAATATTAGACATGGTGAGTCTATGTGATAACTGTGACAGAACAAAGAACCATCCTTCAAGCAGCTTGCAGAGTTTGAGTAGACAGATCCATAGCAGTTAGTTAATAGAAGTATAGTTTGACAAATTAATCAGTTGTAGTAGTGAAGACTTCATGGTAGTACAGTGACATATGAGTCATAATTATGGACAATTGTGTAGCAGAGTCTTGAAAAATATGGACAGATATGGACACAAAATCATCTTTTCTAAACGAGGTACTTGAAGAAGAAGTCTACATTGAACAACTGGTTCCTAAAGCATGGTACTCTAGGTTGGATAAATATCTACAACATGCAGGGTTCAGAAAAGGAAGTGCATACAACAACTTCCACATCAAGGTAACTCATGATGATATTTTATTAATTGAAGTTTATATTGATGATATTATTTTTGGAAGTACTGATGACAAGTTAAGACATAAATTTGCAAAGGATATGTAGAATGAATTTGAAATGTCATTACTTGGAGAACTATCCTTCTTTCTGGGTCTTCAGATACGTCAAAGAAACCAAGGAATTTGTATTTCTCAAACTAAGTATATTAGATAAATGCTAAAAATGTTTGGAATGGAAGATTGCAAATGAGTTACCACTCCTATGCAAACCAGTTGCAAGTTGAGAAAATGTGATGATTCAAAGTCTACATACCATAGGCAATATAGGTCAATGATTGGTATCTTACTATATGTGACAACATCCAGACCAGATGCAATGCAGACAGTTGGATAGGTGGCACCATTTCAAGCAACACCAAAGGAATCACATGTTTTAGCAGTGAAAAGGATTTTCAGATATCTCAAAGGAACAAAAGAGTTTGGATTATGGTATCCAAAAAGAAAGGATCTATCACTTATTTCTTACACAAATGCATATTGGGCAGGCTGCATTGATGACCGACGAAGCACCAATGGAGCAACGTTATACTTGGGTGAGTGTTTAGTATCTCAACTAAGAAAGAAACAATCATCAATATCTTTATCTACAACCGACAAAGAGTATATTGCAAAAACAACATGTTGTACATAGGTTCTATGGATGAAACAATCTCTGATAGATATACAGGTTGAGTATGATGAGCCCATTCCAATCTATTTTGATAATAAAAATGTCATCGGTATCTCAAAGAACCCGGTGATGCACTCCAAGATGAATCACATTCCAATAAAGTATCACTTTCTACGGGAATAAGTTGCAGAGAAGAACATCAGAGTTGAATATGTGGGAACAAAAGAACAAGTGGAAAACATCTTTACAAAACCGCTTCCATGGGAAGCCTTTGAGTATTTTCGCCAGAGACTCAGAGTAATTTCTACTCCAAAATGAATGCTTTTGAATGATTATCTTATATGTCCTATATTTACAGGAGGAAGCACCATAAAGAGGACAATTCAGGTTGGGAGATCAGTTTCAGCTAGAGTTCAGTGAGGGAGAGAAGCCCCAGATGGAAAGATACATTTTCCATTGATGAAAAAGGGGGAGAGATTTATCAGATGAAAAGGTAAATGCTTGGATAAAGAGCACAAAGGCATGGTTCCAGGGGGAGCGATGGTCACATGGGGATTATGAGTGATATGAATTCAATATTGCATTAGAGTGTTGCCATAAATTCCAAAGGGGGAGGTTGTTGATTAATTGGGTTGGTTGTCATTGATGTCAACCCTTGAAGAAAGTTCGGTAGCAAATTCGAGTAGCACAAAGGTTTGGGTAATGGACCCAAGTTTGTTTGATGGATAATGGTATGAGTTTTGATATATTTGTAGGCAAGACTATTCTAGATGGATAGTACATGTCATGCCATTTCCAATGGTATGTGGAACCTCACATAACTCCTCACAGTTAGAGATTTATGGCCATGTGAAGTTGGAGAACCCTCATGAGTCATCTAGAAGCCCCAAAAGGTCAAATTATTCAAAGTGGTTGTAAAGAAGAAATTATTTAAATAATAAAGTGAAGTAATGAGTGTACTATAAGTCAAAGTGGATATAAAATAAATTATCTAAATAACATATTTAATGGAGAAATTACTAAGTGGACAAGTCGTTAGAAGTGGGTTAGCCCTAAAATAAGGAAAGTGGGTTAAGATGGTTAGAAGGTAATATAAATAATAAAGTGAAGTGATGAGTGTACTACAATTCAAAGTGGATACAAAATAAGTTATTTAAATAATAAAGTTAATTGATAAAATACTAAGTGGACAAGTGGTTTGAAGTGGGTTAGCTCTAAAATCAGAAAAGTGGGTTAAGATGATTAGAAGGTAACCCCTTGAGGAGGCTACTTGAAAGTATAAATAAGAGGCAAGGGCCTCTCCTTTTTAATCACATTTGAGCATATTGGATATCTACAAATGAATAAGGTAACCAAATGATATCGAAGCCAAATTTTAGAGGGAAGGTGAAGTAAATAAGGCCGAAATTCAAGGGAGGATAAATTCTTTTGATGATGCTTTCTAAGGTATGTTATTTACAGGTCATCTCACCATTTTCACAATAAATTTTTTTCTAGATTGATTTAGACCGTGAAATTTGGAGAACGTTGAGGAAACATATCCAAGTAGCTCTGATAAGAATTTCGTCTTGTGGGTCGTTATATTTTTGGAGTTACACTCCGTGGAAAATAGGGTTTGTGGCTAGTCCTGAAACTAGTCTAAAACATGTGTTTTGGGTAAAAATGTCATAACTTATTCATAACAGATCCAAATTCAGTAAGACAAAATGTATTGGTTATAGTACATTCGTTAGTATTCTTTGTACCATTTTCAGATCCATACAAAAAATATTTCATGCAGGGCACACTCTACAAGTTCTCTCTCTAGAACAAGCCAAAATTCAACAAGGTATGTCATTTTTCCTATAACTCATTTTCTAAGAGGTTCCAAGTAGTGAAACTTGGAGGAATTGCATAAAAGACATTGAAGAAAATTGTGTACTATTTTCAGATCTTTATTCATTGCAGGTATATACATAATCATCAACCAAGTCACTGAATATAAAAATAACTACCTGCCCAACCTATCCTACATGGTTAGGACCTCGAGGACACATAAGCAACGCTCAAGCCTAGGATTCATCCAATTGATTTTGACCACTTAAGGCCTCAGGTCTGGTGACTGTTCTGAGGAAAAAGGAGGTATCTAGTTCCCGCAATCCATCTAAATTCTTACAACAACCATACTCAAACAATACTTATTATATCCTAGAAGAGTATGAGCATTTCAAGAAACAAATATCTCCACAAGTATTTCAATGGTCATTAAGAAAATTTAACCTTTCTATCATTAGTGCAAGCGTTATATGAGTTCAATATGTAAAGCCAAGAAAATTATCTCCATGATATGTCTACACCATTGACATAACAGGTTATGATCAATTAGTAATCAAATAATTAAGCTATGATAGGACCATTACTATATCCACAAGCTAACAACCCTTAATAATATAAATTTGCAATAAGTAAACTAGATTAAGTTCTTCAAGAATTACAAAAATTGTCAACCCAATGTTCAATGACCAAGGTTTAAGGCTAAAAATCCTTCTTTGTTAAATATAATGTAACCTCAACAGGCTGACTGTACACTGCCAGCTGTCCTGGCCAGCTGTACTTTCTATTCTTGATTTGCTTGAGCCTATTTAGCTCAACTATTTCCCTTTTCATAGCACTGACCTCTTCACATCTTCATGTACTCGTTTTGTACTCTTCTTCATATATTCTAATATACTATTTTCTGTTCTATTCTTTCTCTCTACATTTCTTTCTTGACAATTTATCATGGTATCAGAGCTACAGTAGTAAGCCTCTTCACACAGGCTGGAGAGCAACACGATCCTCAGGGATGATTTTAGGGGCTAAATTTCGCTCATGCGCTAATTTTCCATGTTTTTTCTAAAAACGAGATTCGCTATTTTAAAAATGATTCGCCCAAATTTTATAGGATAAAATTATTTTACCTTAAAAATTGCCAAAAATTTATAAAAACTATATTAAATCCTTAGAAATTTGAATATTTTTACAAAAATATCGCCAATCATTTATAGTTGGCATATGAAGGATTAGTAAGATTCGCCAAGGTTTCTACATTTTAAAATAAATTTCCATCCTTAAAATCGTTGATCCTCAAATAGCGCAGAGCTTACACGGATCTTGAGAGCATTAGACACAGACTTTTCACAAGGCTTGGAGAGCTGTCCATCATACTCTTGAGAGATCCTCACAGGAAACTTCCACGAGGAAGTTGTCTGCTCATACTCTCCAAAGATCAGCGTAAGAAGCTCACGCGATGTAGCAGAGCATACTACGCTCGAAAGTTTCAAGAAACGGAAACACAAGAAGGAAGCGGAGATCGAGAAGGAAGAAAAAGTAAAGATTCTTGTACAATTTTCAAGAATCATCAAAGGTTCACGAAGAAGAGCTACAGGAGGCGGGAACTCTTGAAGAATTCAAAGCATTTGGTCAAATTTGTGAAAGATAGTTGTAGAAAGAAGAAGCGTTTAAAGCATCTCGGAAATCACTCAAATCTGTCAAAGATTGTAGCAGAGAACAAAGAACTCGTAAAATTCTTTCAAATCTTTGAAAGATTCACGAATTTTTCTTCTGCAGAAGAAAATCCTTACAAAGGCAATAAAGAACGCATCTCAAATTCAAAGAACAATCGTCGCGGCCATAAGATTTTTCCTACAAACAGATCCGAGGCAGAAATCCAGTTCAGAAGGGACGAAGAGAGCGCGGAAAAGGAAAAAGAATTTCAGTCGTTAGATCTTTCACAGAGGACCGATAGCCGTTGGATCAGCGAGAAAGTGCACGAGGTTTAGTCCTTTGAGCGCACAGGAGAAATTTCGACTTGTGAAGTCGCAAATTCCCGAAATCATTTGGATCGTCCATCAAGAGACACGTGGCGAGATCTCGGCATTTTGCTGACTCACAAGGTGTAAAGGTCAGAAGACTGTCGTGAGAATTCATGAATCGCGAAATCACGAGTCATTCTGGACCGTTGGATCATGAAAGATCATGAGCCGTCAATTTTATCGCATCGTAAAATCGGGAATCGGGAGTTGGACGAGCGAAGGAGACTTCTCTCCAAAACTCCGATATGCGGAATCTCAACATCACAAATCGCGAAATCCCAAAAGGATTGTAAGCTGTTCATTTCAAAGGACAGGTGGTAGAAGCTACAAGCACCATCAACTTTTCGGCATTTCAGAGTTCGGGATATCGGAGGTCTAGTTGACGAAAGGTCCTGACACTCCACAACGAAAGTCCCGAAATCCCGAAAAGATCACAGTCGTCCATTCATTTGGACACGTGGCGGAGATCAAGCAAACTGTCGGGGACATATTTCCACGTGTCCCCTTTCAGTACTTTCAGGTTGACATATTTCTTGTGTCATTGGGGGTCGCAAATCATGAAATCCCGAAATGCAGGAGGACCGTCCATCGTAAGGGGACACGTGGAAACAATCTAGGCCTTTGGGGAAAGTACTGCAAGGAAAGGCCATCGACATTTCGGGAATCGGTTTTTCGGGAGTCGATAGACCAAGAGATCGTGCGTTTGAGTCGTGAAACCCCGAAAGGGACCACGGTCATATCATAAGAGGTCATGTGGACCAGAGGTATGACCCAAGGGGCTAACTGAAGTTAACATCGCTTCGACAAATCGACATTTCAGAGTTTGCGGTTTGGGAAACTCTGGGACAAGAGTTCTAAACTCGTGAAATAATAAAATCCCGATAAGATCTAGACCGTCAGATCATAGGAATATCTGGACCGTTGATTTGTCCAAAAGCAAATTTCGCATTTCGGCAAATTGAAAGACAAAGAATCGGAAAAGCCCATAGCGCTTTAACATCAAGGCGTGTGGTCACATTGCACAGTGACTAAGGCCAAACTCAAAGCCGTTAAGCCCTCTTCGGCACTTCGGCAATCGGAAGTTGGAGATTTCAGATGACTCGTCTAACAAAGTCCCGAGGTCAAATCAGGTAAATACGAAATTTTCTTCTATTTTTTTTTCTGAATTTAAAAAAAAAAATAAAAAAAATGGCGTCGTCTAGCAATTTAGGACCAACTCAGGGTCCGAATCTTCTTGGAAAGAACTACGAGTTCTGGTCTCTTCGGATGAGATCCTTCTTGCAAGCACAAGAGTGTTGGGATCCAGTGGATCTCGAATATGTGGAACCAGATCCAACAACCCTTTCTTCCATGACAAATCCGCAGAGAATTGCTTAGACCACATAGAGGAACAAAGAAAATAAAGCTAAATTTTGGATTCAAAATTCTGTGGATGACTCGATTTTCTCAAAAATCACAGGCACTGGTACTTCAAAACATGCCTGGGACATCCTTAAATCTTCCTACCAAGGAAATGATAGGGTCAAAACAGTTAAACTGCAGACCTTGAGGACGTAATTTGAGACTCTAAGGATAGCAGAGTCAGAAAATGTGGATCAGTTCATGACCAAAGTCATGGGCATCGTGAACCAGATCAGATTGACTGGTGAAACCATCACTGATCAACGAATTGTTGAGAAAATCCTCATAAGTTTACCCAAGAAATTTGAAATGGTTGTAACAACAATCCTTGAATCCAAGGATCTGTCAAGTTTTTCAACAAATGAACTAATTGGTTCTCTGGTGACACATGAGACCAGATTGCATCTCAGAGATGACTCAATCTCCAATGCTTTCAAAACTCAATTCTCCTTCAGCAGAGGGAGAGGCAGAGGAAGAAGCAAAGGTCACCAAGGAAGAGGGAGCAATCAAAGTAACCCTCACTCCAGTAGAGGTAATAGACAACAATATCCGAATCAAAATTTCCAAGGGCAAAGACAATAACAACAAAATCAACATCAGAATTTCTAGCCTCAAAGAGGCAAAGGGAGAAGATCAAATGACAAAACAAACATACAATCCTATTACTGCAAAAAGTATGGGCACTACGAATCTGAATGCAGGAAGAAGCAAGAAGATCATCTCTCAGGCAGAGCACATGTGTCAAATCACACGGGAGAAACCTCAGGAGGTATGTTTCTCTCATGCCACAAGACTGAAGAACAACCTAAAGATCTCTGGTTGCTGGACAGTGGATGCAGCAATCACATGACAGGTAACAAAGAATTACTTTCATGCATTGATTCTTCAATCTCATCTGATATTACACTTGGAAATGATTATTTAGTCAAGGTTCAAGGAAAAGGAACTGTTCCTATTCTTACCAAACAAAAAGTGAAGAAAGACATAAACAATGTCTATCATGTTCCAGATCTGAAACATAATTTGCTAAGTGTAGGACAGCTCATTGAACATGGCTATAAGGTACTTTTTGAGGGAGCATCTTGCAAGATATATGACAAAATCCCAAGCAGAAAATT
>ML776839.1:200828-212964 GCA_009831015.1 Picea engelmannii
TGTCGACATTTCAGATACCTTGCCGATAACTAGTGTGATCCTTTTTCCTCCTTTTCCATTTTCTTTAATGGATTTTCCTTAGTGACAACTCCCCACTTTCACATTCAATTCACTTTTTGTTTTAGATAAATTAGAATTATTTCCCCTTTACACTTGTCACCCTTTCCCCAAGTTGTAGAAGAAATTCCACATTATATTTTAATTAAAGTCAATTTCTCTCATGTTGGAAGATTGGTTGTTGTTATTGATGTCAACCATAGTCATTGGTTTTGGACCGCAAGATTGATGAAGGTATTTGTACATGAAGGACAATGCATCATGGATAGTATACATCATGTTGTTTCTAGTGGTATGTGGCACGTCACGTGGATCCTCATGGTTGAGGAGAAATGAATTTTTGAAGAAGACAAAGTGAATTGAAGAAGGAAGTACATGTAGGCCCTGAAGATAATTAAAGAAAAGAATTACAAAATAAGAAAGTGCGAGGTCCGCCCTAATGTTAAAAGGAAGTGACATAAATGGTATAAATAAATATCATTATACATTCATTTGATACACAAGTCAAATTTTAGAGGAAATCAGAAGTAAATAAGGTCGAATTTCAAGGGAGGATGAAGTCTTTTGGTGATGTGTTCTAAGGTATGTTATTTTCAGGTCATCTTACCATTTTCGCTATAAATTTTTTTCTAGAACGATTTCGATGGTGAAATTGCTATGGTATTGAGAAGACATATCAAGGTACATGTGGTAAATGTTTCAACTCTTGATTCACTACAATTATAGAGATACACTTTGTGGAAGATAGGGTTTTTGACCAATCGTGAAGCTAGTCAATAAACAGGTGTTCCGGGTAAAACAATCATAACTTCTTCATAGAGCATCCAAATGCAGTGGGACTAATTTCATTGGAAAAATTACGGCCTGTAGTTTCTTGTGTGTGAGTTTAAGGGGCATTCCGTACAGGTTCTCTCTCCTGAATAAACCAAAATTGAATAAATTCTACCATTCTTTATATAACTTCTTTTTGGGGAGGATTCTAGGAGTGAAACTTTGAGAAGTTTCAGAGGATGCATTGAGTAATATTATCTATAGGATCAGAGTATTCCAAGAATTGAATAATTTCATAAATTAAAGAAGTCTCAGGAAGCATTATCAGGTTCTATGTGATGGTTGGTTGATGGTCATGATTTAATGTAAAGTTTTATTATCTTTCATATATTCTTGGGTGGAAGGAAGGGGCAAGCATGGAGAGTTCAACTCTCTCTTGATATTGGAGTATTGTATCTTCCTCTTAGATCTTTATCCCTCCCTTTACATTTGGAAGCTTTAGCTACCTTTGGAAGTCATTCCTTTCCTTGAACAATAATTATTGATTATTTCTCATATATTGTGGATGGTGTATTGTAGTGTAATGGTGTAACTCTTATAATATTGTTCATTGCTTATTGGATATAATTGAATGGCTTAAGTATACGTTGAAAATATTTGTAAATTGTACTTGATACTGATTCACCCCCCTCTTAGTATCAACAACTGGTATCAGAGCAAGTTGCCTTCAAAACAATTTAACCACTAGAATGAAAATCCTGAGCAGAGATGGATGACCATGAGCATATTTCAAATGGGATTCAAAAAATTGATGATAGAAATTATGCACACTGGAATGATAGAGTGAAAACTTACCTAATGGCTTTGGGAGTAGACATTTGGTACTCAGTTGTAAATGGATATATAATCCCAAATAATTCTCCAACCGTTCCAAATGAGAAGAATCTTATGAGTTGTAATTCAAAATCCAGACACGTTATTCTAGCAACATTGGCACCAACCATTGCTAGCAAAGTGATGGGATGCAACACTCCTAAGGAGGTATGGGCCAAACTCAAGAGCATCTACGAAGGTGATCCAAAAGTTAAGCAGGTCAAGCAGGGATGATTTTAAGGATGGAAATTTATTTTAAAATGTAGAAACCCTGGTGAATCTTACTAATCCTTCATATGCCAACTATAAATGATTGACAATATTTTTGTAAAAATATTCAAACTTCTAAGGATTTTATATAGTTTTTATAAAATTTTGACAATTTTTAAAGTAAAATAATTTTATCCTATAGAATTTGGGAAAATCATTTATAAAATAGAAAATCTCGTTTTTGGAAAAACTATGGAAAATTAGCCCATGAGCGAAATTTAGTCCCTAAAATCATCCCTGAGGTCAAGCTTCAATGACATAGAGTAGAATTTGAAATTTTGAATATGAATGAAAATGAAGATATTGCAACCTATTTTCTTAGAGTTGATAAAGCTGTTAATTCTATCATAGGATTAGGTGAAGAGATCGATGAATCCTTGGTTGTACAAAAAGTGTTGAGATCACTTCTCTTGAAGTATGATGCGAAGGTTTCTACCATTGAAGAAACTAGGGACTTGACCAAAATGACAATGGATGAATTACATGGGTCTTTTACAGCATATGAAATGAGAACAAGTACAAAAAATGATCAGTCAAACAATGAAGCAGGCTTTAAATACATAAAGAAGACAAAAGACAAGGATAGTGACCTTGATAAAGAAATAACAAATTTCGTAAGAAGGTTCCAGAAGGGAAGTGGAAGATACAAAGGTAAGTCTCCTCTAAAATGCTTTAACTGTGGTAGAATAAGACATATTGTTGAAAACTGCTACTATAAAAAGAGAAGTCTCAACAATAAAAAGAGATTATAATCCAAGGATGATGACATCTCCTCAGATGAGAGTGATGAAGAAGATAATGATGGAGGAGAAGTCATCTTCATAACCCAAGAAACCTAGGATGATGATCACAAGAATTCTTAAGAAGAAGAAATCATTTGTGAAGAAGATTCAGATGAAGAAACTAACTTTGATTCATTTTTGGGTTACAAAGACAATGCAGAGTGTGAACAAGAAGATGAGAATCTTGAAAAGTTGAAGGATGTTGAAACTGAAAATAACAAGCTTAGAAACACAAACATAATACTAAAAGGTGAATTGAGTAGTTGTGAAGAAGAGAATTACAAGATTGAAAAGACCATTAATAACTTGAATAAACAATTAGAATATTATGAGAAACTGAAAGAAAAATTGGATCACACAAAAGTGGAGCTACTATTGACAATAGAAAAGTTGAAGAAGTTCGAAAAAAGAACTGAAAAATTAGATGAGATCCTTAGTAGTCAAAGATATCCAAATGACAAGACAAGATTGGGATACAGTGATAGTTTGAAGACAACAAAACAAGAGAATGAAGTTGAAAATGATGAAACCAACACTCCAGAACAAGTTGAACAACAAGATAGAAGACTAGAATTCAGAAGGAATGAGACATCAATAAGATCCTCTTCCATTAGGTATGAAAGCAATCATTATGAAGGAAACCACAGAAGAATAGATCATGAACCCAGATGTACCACACCACAAAGAATATCACTTATACCCAAGTATCAAAATTGCTTTCTTGGACATTGTTATACTTGTGTAAATTTTGGATACAATGCAATCAATTGTAGAATCAATGAAAGAAATAACTATGCAAGCTACATGAATGGTAAAAATAGTAGATATGGAATTGTTCATAGACCTGTTGACATAAATTATAATCCATTTGACCCATTAATGGATCAAAATATTATATGTTACAAGTACAATAATCTTGGTCACAAAGCACGAGATTACAGAGAGATGAAGGAAGATAATCATATGACAAATGTCTCCATACCAACTACACCATGGAAAAGGAAAAAAATTCCACACAATGAAAATTGTTGAATAGAACGGGCCGCTAAAGAATGAAAAGAAGAAGATGAATGGTTCATAGACAGTGGGTGCTCATCTCATATGACTAGAGATCAAAGAAAATTTGTCATGTTGAAGAAAAAGGGTGGAAATGTTGCATTTGGAGATGTCTCATCTACCAAAATAATTGGAAAAGGAACTGTAAAGCTTGGAAATGAAAATGTAAAAGAAGGACAAGTCCTATTGGTTAAATATCTGAAGCATAATCTCCTTAGTGTCAGCAAAATATGTGATCAAGGATACACTCTTACGTTTGACTCCCGAAAATGTAAAATAAGAGAAAATAACTCAAAAAGATTGGTTGCAACTGCAACATGAAGACTCAACAACATATACATTCTAGAAATGAAGAAGAGAGAGAAAACAAAAGCTACACAAAAGGATTCCAAGGAAGAAAAAGTCCCAAAGACCAAAAATAAGGATGAAGTATTATTGAGTGCCACATGTTGAGGGGGAGTAGCCCCAAAGAAGAAGGTTACCTTTTCCCATTCAACTCATGGAGAGAAACCCTACCCTTTTCCACTGATGTCAAAGGGGGAGACAAATTGGGATCATGATGATAGAGGGAGCATGATTGTTGCCATCAATGACAAAGGGGGAGATTGTTGGAAGATTTGTTGTTGTCATTGGTGTCAACCCTAGTCATTGGTTTTGGACCACAAGATTGATGAAGGTATTTGGAAATAAAGGACAATGCACATGCAAATACAACACCCATGGATGGATAATATACATCATTTTTTTTCCAATGGTATGTGGCATATCCCATGGATCCTCATGGTTGAGGAGAAATGAATTTTTGAAGATGACAAGGTGAATTGAAGAAGGAAGTACATGTAGGCCTTGAAGATAATTAAAGAAAAGAATTACAAAATAAGAAAGTGTCAGGTCGGCCCTAATGTTAAAAGGAAGTGACATAAATGGTATAAATAAATATCATTATACATTTATTTGATACACAATTCGAATTTCATAGGAAATCAAAAGTAAAGAAGACCAAATTTCAAGGGAGGATGATGTCTTTTGGTGATGTGTTATAAGGTATGTTATTTTCAGGTCATCTTACCATTTTCGCTATAAATTTTTTTTATAGAATGATTGAGATGATGAAATTGCTATGGTATTGAGAAGACATATTAAGGTACCTATGGTAAAATTTCCATCTCTTGGTTCGCTATAATTATGGAGATACACTATGTGGAAGATAGGGCTTTTGACCAGTCTTAAAGCTAGTCAATAAACACGTGTTCTGGGTAAAACAGTCATAAATTCTTCATAGAGAATCCAAATACAGTGGGACCAATTTCATTGGAAATAGTACGACCTGTAGTTTTGTGTGTGCGAGTTTCAGAATCTGATTTTAAATATTGAGCATGGGTCATTCCATACAAGATCCCTCTCCTGAATAAACCAGACTTGAATTAAGTCTACCATTCTTTATATAACTTATTTTTGGGGAGGATTCAAGGAGTGAAACTTGGAGAATTTTCAGAGAATGCATTGAGTAATATTATCTAAAGGATCAGAGTATTCCAGGAATTGAAGAATTTCAGAAATTGATGAAGTCTCAGGAAACATTATCAGGTTCTATGTGATGGTTGGTTGATGGTCATGATTTAATGTAAATTTTTATTATCTTTCATATATTGTTTGGTGGAAGGAAGGGGCAAGGATGGAGAGTTCAAATCTCTCTTGATATTGGAGAATTGTATTTTCCTCTTGGAGGTTTATCCCTCCCTTTACATTTGGAAGTTGTAGCTACCTTTGGAAGTGAATACTTCCCTTGATTCACAATAACTATTGATTATTTATCATATATTGTGCATGGTGTATTGTGGTCAATTAATGTAACTCTTATACAATTTTTCATTTCACATTGGATATAATTGAATGTCTTAAGTATAAGTTGAAAAGGTTTGTAAATTGTACTTGATACTGATTCACCCCCCTCTCAGTATCAACAATTGGTATCAGAGCAGGTTGCCTTTAGAACAGTTTAACCACTGGAAGGAAAATCCTAAGGAGAGATGGATGACCATAAGCACTTTTCAAATGGGATTAAAAAATTTGATGGAAGAAATTAGCCATACTGGAGTGATAGAGTGAAAACTTACCTAATGGCTTTGGGAGTAGACATTTGGTACTCAATTGTAAATGGCTATGTAATCCCAAATAATGCTTCAACTGAGCCAAATGAGAAGAAACTTATGAGTTGTAATTCAAAAGCCAGATAGGTTATTCTAGCAGCATTGGCACCAACCATTGCTACAAAAGTGATGGGTTGCAACACCATTAAGGGGGTATGGGACAAACTCAATATCATCTACGAAGGTGATTCAAAAGTTAAGCAGGTCCATCTTCAACGACATAGAGTAGAATTTGAAAATTTGAAGATGAATGAAAAGAAAGATATTGCAACCTATTTTCTTAGAGTTAATGAAGTTGTTAATTCTATCAGAGGAGTAGGTGAAGAGCTTGATGAATCATTGGTTGTACAAAATGTGTTGAGATCACTTCTCTTGAAGTATGATGCTAAGGTCTTTGCCATTGAAGAAACTAGGGACTTGACCAAAATGACAATGGATAAATTACATGGGTCTCTTACAACATATGAAATGAAAACATGTACAGAAAGTGACCAGTCAAATAATGAAGCAGCCTTTAAATACATAAAGAAGACAAAAGACAAGGATAATGACCTTGACGAAGAAATAAAAAATTATGTAAGAAGGTTCCAGAAGGAAGTGGAAGATACAAAGGTAAGTCTCCTCTCAAATGCTTTAACTGTGGTAGAATAGGACATATTGTTGAAAAATTCTACTATAAAAAGAGAAGTCTCAACAATAAAAAGAGCTTCTACTCCAAGGATGATGACATCTCCTCAGATGAGAGTGATGAAGAAGATAATGATGGAGGGGAAGTCCTCTTCATAACTCAAGAAACCCAGGATGATGATCACAAGAATTCTAAAGAAGAAGAAATCATTTGTGCAGAAGATTCAGATGAAGAAACCAACCTTGACTCCTTTTGGGGTTACAAAGACAATGGAGAGAGTGAACAAGAAGATGTGAATCTTGAAAACTTGAAGCATGTTGAAACTGAAAATAACAAGCTTAGAAACACAAACATAATACTAAAAGGTGAATTGAGTAGTTGTGAAGAAGAAAATTACAAGCTTGAAAAGACCATTGATAGCTTGATGAAACAATTAGAAGATTATAAGAAACTGAAAGTAGAATTGGATCACGCAAAAGGGGAGCTACTATTGACAACAAAAAGTTGAAGAAGTTTGAAAAAAGCATTGAAAAATTAGATGATATCCTTAGCAATGAAAGATCTCCAAACGACAAGAAAGGACTAGGATACAATGACAATTTGAAGACAACAAAACAAGAGAAGGAAGTTGAAAATGATGAAACCAACACTCCAGAACAAGTTGAACAACAAGATAGAAGACTAGAATTTAGAAGGAATGAGACATCAAGAAGATTCTCTCCCATCAAGTATGAAAGCAATCATTATGAAGGAAACTACAGAATAATAGATCATGATCCTAGATGGACCACACCACAAAGAAGATCACTTATGCCCAAGTATCAAAATTTCTTTCTTGAACATTGTTATACTTGTGGAAATTTTGGACACAAGACAATCAATTGTAGAATCAATGAAAAGAATAACTATGCAAGCTACATGAATGGTGAAAATAGTAGATATGGAAATGTTTGTAGACCTGTCAACATAATTTATAATCCATTTGACCCATTAATGGATCAAAATATTGTATGTTACAAGTGAAATAATCTTGGTCACAAAGAACGAGATTACAAAGAGATGAAGGAAGATAATCATATGCCAAATCTCTGCATACCAACTACAACATGGAAAAGGAAAAAACTTCCACACAATGAAAATTGTCGAATAGCATTGGTCGCTAAAGAATGCAAAGAAGAATATGAATGGTTCATAGACAGTGGGTGCTCATCTCATATGATCAGAGATCAAAGAAAATTTGTCAGCTTGAAGAAAAAGGGTGGAAATGTTGCATTTGGAGATGACTTATCTACCAAAATACTTGGAAAAGGAACTGTAAATCTTGGAAATGAAAATGTAAAAGCAGTAAAAGTCCTATTGTTTGAATATCTTAAGCATAATCTCCTCAGTGTCAGCAAAATATGTGATCAAGGATACACTCTTACGTTTGACTCCCGAAAATGTAAAATCAGAGAAAATAACTCAGGAAAATTGGTTGTAACTGCAACAAGAATACCAAACAACATATACATCCTAGACATGAAGAAGAGAGAGAAGAAATAATCTACACAAAAGGATTCCAAGGAATAAAAAGTCCCAAATACCAAAAATAAGGATGAATTATTATTGAGTGCCACATGTTTAGGGGGAGCAACCCCAAAGAAGAAGGTTACCTTTTGCCATTAAACTCAGGGGGAGAAACCCTACCCTTTGCCACTAAAGTCAAAGGGGGAGAGAGATTGGCATCATGATGATAGGGGGAGCATGGTTGTTGCCATCAATGACAAAGGGGGATATTGTTGGAAGATTGGTTGTTGTCATTGATGTCAACCCTAGTCATTGGTTTTGGACCGTAAGATTGATGAAGGTATTTGGAAATGAAGGACAGTGCACATGCAAATAAAACACCCATGGATAGATAGTATGCATCATGTTGTTTCTAGTGGTATGTGGCACATCACGTGGATCCTCATGGTTGATAATAAATGAATTTTTGAAGATGACAAAGTGAATTGAAGAAGGAAGTACATGTAGGCCACGAAGATAATTAAAGAAAATAATTACAAAATAAGAAAGTGTCAGGTCGTACCTAATGTTAAAAGTAAGTGACATAAATGGTATAAATAAATATCATTATACATTCATTTGATACACAAGTCAAATTTCAGAGGAAATCAGAAGTAAAGAAGGCCATATTTCAAGGGAGGATGAAGTCTTTTGGTGATGTGTTCTAAGGTATGTTATTTTCAAGTCATCTTACCATTTTCACTATAACTATTTTTCTAGAACGATTCATATGGTGAAATTTCTATGGTATCGAAAAGACATATCAATTTACCTGTGGTAAAAGTTTCAACTCTTGATTCTCTATAATTATGGATATACACTCTGTGGAATATAGGGTTTTTGACTAGTCCTGAAGCTAGTCAATAAACATGTGTTCTGGGTAAAACAACCATAAATTATTTATAGATAATCCAAATGTAGTGGAACCAATTTCATTGGAAATAGTACAAGATATAGTTTCTTTTGTGAGAGTTTCAGAATCTGATGTTAAATATTGAACATGGGGCATTCCGTACAAGTTCGCTCTCTTGAATAAACCAAAATTGAATAAAGTCTACCATTCTTTATATAACTTCTTTTTAGGGAGGATTCAAGGAGTGAAACTTGGAGAAGTTTCAGATAATGCATTGAGTAATATTATCTACAGGATCAGAGTATTCTAAGAATTGAAAAATTTCAGAAATTGAAGAAGTCTCAAGAAGCATTATCAGGCTCTATGTGATGGTTGGTTGATGGTCATGATTTAATGTAAAGTTTTATTATCTTTCATATATTCTTGGGTGGAAGGAAGGGGAAATGATGGAGAGTTCAAATCTCTCTTGATATTGGAGGATTGTATCTTCCTCTTGAAGGTTTATCTCTCCCTTTACATTTGGAAGGTGTAGCTACCTTTGAAACTCATTACTTCCGTTGAACAATACCTATTGATTATTTCTCATATATCGTGAATGGTGTGTTGTGGTGTATTGGTGTAAATCTTATACTATTGTTTATTTCTCATTGGATATAATTGAATGGCTTAAGTATAAGTTGAAAATGTTTGTAAATTGTACTTGATACTAATTCACCCCCCTCCCAGTATCAACACCTCAGCCATCCTAAAAGTGCTCCTTAAATGACTCCTAGTTGTCTCTTTATCCCCTATATTCCCATTTAATGTATGATTCCTTACTAAATCTGAGTTGATTTAAAATAAGATTCTTCTCCTAGTTAACTAATTGTAGCTAGACTCTAGATTCCTTTCTATGCATACACATTCTTTCATGTTTATTTCTTTTTTATTTTAAAAACCCCCTTTTATATTTTCTTGCACACATGTGCCTTGTATCAAATCTTTAAATATATTTCACCTTTTCTTTATTGTTAAATTGATTTACTTCATCCCCTCATTATTTAGTTTATAATTTAGTTTAATTCTCTTACCAAATTAGACTTAGGATTAAATTTTGAGTAGGCTTAGACTTTCATTTGGGATGTAAAATTAATAATTTTAATCCTTAAATTAATTAACTAAATCCAACAATGTTTAAAGATTTTACAAGGTTTAATTATTCGCTCAAGGTTTTCTAGGCCACCTAGATTCATTGTCTCAAGTGTTACTTTCACAATGTGCCCTTCAAGATGCACTCTGTGCTCCAAGGGTGCCACTCGCCTTTGAATGATTTTGATAGTTGTCCAACCCTTTGAGTCAACACTCCATTCAGGTGACCTTGTGAGAGACTAAAGGATTTTAAAGAATAAGGACCCTGCCTTATTGCATTCCCCTTAGAAATCTTCGTGAACGATTGTCTCAGTCTTCCCTCACGATATTGTGGACCTCTCAAACTAGGTAATCGTTAACCTATAGTTAAAGCCACAATGGGAGTGCTAGTAGGTTGTGACAGGTATGCTGCCACACCTCTTTCTCAATATCTAGTTTATGTGGATGACCCCTTTACTCCTTATATGAGTTATATTAGCAAGCATTCGTCAGCATGAATTCATTAACAAAACATTGTCAATGATCCATATACAACATCATAATATAATCGATCAAATGTCACATATACATAAATGAAATACTCAAACCAATACAATCCACTCCCTGACTCAATCTGAAGTCCAAGGAGGTCCATTGATGCCATCGTCATCCACAATCTATCAAGTGCCCTGCACACTCACAGAAAACTCGTCAATAACATCTATCAATATATATATATATATATATATATATATATATATATATATATATATATATATCGTTTAATCACAACCATCAACATGATGATAAAATCCATCAATGAAACAAGTAACCATGTACTATAACCGGATCAATTGCATGCAAATATCCTCAAAGAATAAGTCGATGACATGTGCTCACAAGAGCACGATGTTACACAAATTTAGTTATATATGAAAATTGTAATGTCATTTAAATTATTAATTTAAAAGAAAAGTGTATTAAACAATATATAATTTATTGAATCTTAGGGTATGGTGGGCATAATTTATTGATATTGTTGGCACATCACAGGTATTACATGTTTCGAAATTTAAAACTACAATTTAATGTGTTAAAATAATTTAAATTTAACTTTCAAATGTACAAATTTGAAATGTTTTATATGGAAATGTGGAGAAGAGAGCGCATGAGAGTGTGCTTGAAGTGAATATGGAGAAGAGAGTGTGGGAGATTGAGATTGAGGAGGATGCATCCATACCTGAGAAGGATGTGTCTAATCATGATGATTCTTAAATGTATCCACATTGCACATTAGTGAGTTTTAATTTTTTTTTATGTTAAGCCTTTTATATATAAGTGTTCAAGCTTATTTTTGTTGAATATGCTTATTTTTTTTACTTTTTTCAAATTTTTGTTTGATCAACTTTTTAGTTTAGCCTTTCCTATTCATACAAGGGTTACTGAACTAGTGTCTATATAACTTTTCAACGCATTGATCAATTATTTTGAAATATATAGAACTCCTATATAATCTCATCGTCATTTAAAATGGTACATTCAATCTTTTTTATGTTTATATCATGATGCAAACCTAATTTTAAACTTGAGCATTTGATTATTTGGGAACATACTCTATCCTACATGAGAAAAGGGGAAGTTTCTAAATTTTCTCTGATTTCATTCCTTGCCTTCTTGTCCAAGAATAGCGTAATATGGATATTTGTGTTTTCTTCATACAAAGAAGTGAATTCTTTCTTGGGGTATTGTCAAACTCTTAACTAATTTCTTACTAACTAAAAAAACCAACATTTATATATTTACAAATAAGTTGTGTACGTGCATGATCTCACTTATGTTTAGATCATGATGAAGGAATATTTCAAAGAGCATTTGATTATATGTAATATTTAATCCATGTAGGTACGAAGTGATCTATTTTAAAGCGATGGCTTAGAGTCCAACATTTTGGAGTTAAATGTTTTAATTGCCTCTCAGTTTTTGTTATTAGCCTAAAATGGTTGTGAAACCTATGTATTTGGTGGTGTAACTATGCAAACTTTCA
>ML776839.1:221921-260145 GCA_009831015.1 Picea engelmannii
TGGGAGTTGATGAAGAAAAATGTGTATATATGAATATTCATTATTATGTAACTAAACCACAGTTGTTTAAAATAAAATTATTGAACCGAACAATTGTGATTAAACAAATTCTCACACAATTAATTGATTGTTGTCTTTTTAAAGACTAGTCTTGCTGACTGGATTGGATGCATACATAAAATACTAAAGGATGACAGTTTGATTAGTAGTACATGTACGAGAATTGTATGTACTAGCTACACATACACTTCTTGTACATATACACTAGTATGTATGAGTTTTCTTGATTTACTTACTAATAATGTCGGTTACGTGTTATGAATGTGTGAACCATGTTCTTGTTCTTTGTACCATAAGATACCTTAACTTCGGGACGAAGTTTCCTGAAGGGTGGGTGTATGTAACGACCCTTGATTATTAAGTATAATTAATTTAATAATATAATCCTAAAAGATTAGCTAAACTATATTTATTTATTAAAATAACCTTAACTAATTATTTGTTATTAATTAGTTATTCTTGATTATGATTAATTTAAGTATAATTAACTCATTAATTAATATGATTAATGATTGATTTAATTATTAATTAATTAATTAATTAATAAAGTATTAAAAAGAAGTGGATAATAAAATATAATGTTTAAATTGAGTTACGTATCCCACAAGGGACAACGTATTCAATACATGGATAATATATTTAAATGAATGGATAAGGTATTTAATAATGTGATAAGGTATTTGGTGGGGGAGTTAATGAAAGGAAGGCGGTGGAGGAGGAATAAGAGAGGGAAAGGAGTTTGGAAGAGGCATCATTCTACGGAGGAAGTTGGCCATGATTTTGGGGAGAAATCTGAGTATTGGATAGAGGGAGAAATTTTGTGTTTGGATTGACACAGTGGACCGGGGTTGCTAGAGGTTTTGGGCTCGGAGGGCCAGGATATCTGTAGATATCCTAGAGCTAGGTCGGTTTCCTAGTTGGCAGGGTGGACAATAGTTTTGGGCAATTTTCTGTGTTTGCAACTGGACTGGGCTGTGTAGCAGGTAGCAGGAGAGAAACAACAACAAGGCAGCTAGCAACGGAAATAGCATCAGAACCAGGTACCCTGTTGAATTATGCATTTATTTATTCTGCTATGAATTCGTTAATATTTGATGAATTTAACTTGCTGAAGTTGTTGGTATGAAGATCGATATTATGCTGAATAGATATTGTTTTAGTTAAGAAATAATTGCTTGTGAGGATAACAATGCTTAGATATAGACTTATGGGCATTACACTATTAAACTTTTCTTTTTTGACATGCTAAATATACTGCAACAATCTAAAGAGGCTCTATTTTCTTGTGACTATAATTTTGAAAAATAGATGAATATTATAATTTCTAGATTTTTTTGAAGTTGACCAAGCTGAAACAATTGCATATTTTAAACACATGTTTCCCCCCACCTTGTATCTATCTTAATCTGTAATTAAAACTAAAATATAAAAATACCCTTTTGAGGAGAACAATTTAAGGATTATGACTATAATTTTTTCTAAATTTTCCACTGTGTATTTTTAGAGATGTGGATATTTAATTTCACTGAATCATAATGTCACTCAAAATATTATGGAGAATTTTTTTTATAAAATTAAATAAAATTAGATTAAAATTATGAAAATAAAAACAAATTATATCCATAGAAAGTAGATTCAATTTTGCAAATGCCGGGATCAATTTCGAATCTAAATTCTCACTATTTGCAAGAGTCTGCAACCTCCAAAGTTGAATTAAATTGGAAGGAATTATCAGGTTCTTGCAAACAATCCCATTCGCAGGTTTTCGACCGAAAAGTATTTTTTTCAGTCGAAATATATTTTACTAACGAAATCCGTAAAAAATAAACTGATTCCTAGTTTTTTGGGCGAACATTGGTTTTTCGGCCAAAAGATGGGCGAGAGAATTCCTTCGGTCGGAAAAAATGAAGGGACATGTCGTTTCTTTTTAATTTGCACCAAATCTTATAAATATTATTTCGGCTAAACCAATTTAACACAATTCACACTCTCGTTTCATGGTGTTTCATATGTGGAGCCCCTAAGCAAAACTTTGAATCATTTTTTTTTTTTAACAAGGTGGTTGATGTTTTGAATGCGAAAGAAAGTTATATATTGAAGACGTTGTTGAACATAAAAATCTTGATATTATCTTTTAATATTTTTTGTGAGAATGAAGTTTTTTTGAGGCCATTCTGAAATGTTGATTTTTTTTAAAACTTTTACAGATAACTACACTCATGGGAAACAAAAGTTTGCACAAGAGAAAATTTGATTGCACTCGAGACGAAACTCTCCATAACGAACAAAGGAAAGAACATTATTGGAGAAAGAAACAAGAACGTGAAAATATTGAAGAAAGAAACAATGATGATGTAAATAAATATTTTCAACAATAAGAATTCCAACCAGGTATATGTATGTACACAAATTGTCTATATTAAAAGTATAGAATCATTTATTTAAATTATTGTTTAAAATATAATTGATTGTAATTCGGATTTGATGTTTTTCAAAAAACATAAATAGATTTGCCTCATAACGGCGATGAAATCATTGAAACCGAAATTGAGACAGAAGTTGAATCACCTATTGGTATGTACATAAATATCTAGATAATATAAGATGAACACTTTTATATATAGTTTAGTGAATTTAAGCTTGGGTTTTGTTTTTTAATATAAAATTTAAATTGAAATATGTAGAAGAATCTATCAACATTGATGGTGAAATATTAGAAAATGTTGATGCTGACAAATTTGTGAAGAAAGAAGTTAATTGTTATATAAGATATCATGTTACGAATATCTATAATATTTTTTTCAAAGATGAATCAATAATAATACAAGATCAACTTTTACTTTGTCTTTAAATCCCGTTTTTCCTCTTCAAAAACTTATTTCAAAATCCCATTTATCAAAGTGTATGCGACTTTCCTTAAAGTAACTTGCGTATATACGTGGGTTACCTATTAGAAAACCACTTACATGTTAAGTTTGGCTCAAAAAAATATAATCATGATATTTCAAGCAAAGTTTATGGCTCTTTTCATTCCCTAACTTCCTAAAGCCCGTACATAACGACTCCAACCATCAAAATGGAGTATAAAAGAGAGCCTTGGGGTGGAGGAAAATCATGGTCAAGAAATGCATCCTTATGCTGGAATTTTTAAGATTGTCCTTCAAGCGCCATGTTTCCCTAGTGTGTGAGATTGTCCCCTCTTCCTGGAAACCCTCATCTCCAGGATTTACGTTCTCCTTATCATGTCACGAAGAACACCTTTGTCTTCATTGGATTGCTAGAGTGCAGAGTGTTGGAGGCACTCCTATACATATTCAACCTTCGGTGGAGGAACTTGGAGCCTAGTTATGGGATCTCTCACATCGGTTACAGGTTGTAAACAACCCCTTTTTTCGTTATCAATAAAAGAACTCTTATTCTCATCCCATTCTTTGTGTTAATTTATGAATCAAATGATATTATGTGTATTTTATTTTGAATCTAATATTGAATCTGAATTGATTGCATTAATTTAGTTAGTGGATAACTACTTTCTTCTAGTTGCATAATTATTTGTCTGCAGGACTTTCAGAGGGTTGTTGTTAATGAATTCCATAGAGAAAGACATCCTGTGGGATCTACTTCAAATGTAGGATTCTAGGTGCATCCTTCTTTCATTTTTTTGAAAGTTATTTATTGTAGGTGGTTATTCCTAATTAATTGTATATTTAGAGTCTGAGATAAGTTTCCTTGGGTTCTGATCTATTTTGGTTCTGACCCAAAAACCACAGGAAACAATTTTTCTTAATATAATTGGTGAATCCACTCTGGACATTATCCCTTTTTGGGTCATTAAGGGTACTTTCTCTTTTGCATTTCTGTTGAAACGTTTCTATTTCTTTAGGTTGTTTTCAACACTCTTTGACTCTATACAACCTTAATTGAGTATTCTAGTTCCCTTTCTCTCTTGTTGAGGGGATTTTTAAGGGTGTATGTGGGTTCCCTTCATATAATTCACATACATATGCAATTGGTGTACTACACAATCGCGTACATGTTCTAAATAAGGGTTTTTACTCTTCTCAGCCTGTTGGAAGTCATAGTGGTTATGCTCTGAGATCTTTGTAGATATTTTGTGAGTCTATAGAAGTCTTGTTTTGTTCCACAAATATGTTTATTTTTTTCAAGATTTCAAAAAAAACTTAAAGATTTTGGTTAACTTTTGAGTTTGTTCAAAGTTTTTTTATTTTATTTTATTTTATTTAATGGTTTCAGAAACATTATTTGGGTGTTTCTTACATTATTATTCCGGTTAATAAAGTGGCTCATTAGGTTCTTAGTCGTCTGCTTTTAATCTTTCTCCCCCTGTACCTTCTTGTTTTATTGTTTGATACAAAATTAAAGTATAATATAGTGTATGATTTTGAACGTCCTCCCTTTTCTTTTGTAATTATGTTTTGAAAAGAAAATTTCATCGTAGGCATATTTTCTTCTTGAATTTACTTTTTTTCTTAAAAAAAAAGAATATTTCGTTTCATTAGCCTTAATAAAAGAAAAGAAATCCAGTTTGCAAAGTTCTTTCACACTCTGTTCCATTGCCTTTCAAAAATCATCTTAGATTTGCATTGAAAAGTGGTTTAAGATATTTCATACAAAGAAAAGTGCATTGTTTTCATTTATGAAGAAAGCATAAAAGAAAGAATTTGTTTTCATTTGTTTTGAAGCATTGTTACACTCATTTTTCAGTGACTAAACTACATCGTACATTTTTCTTCTTAAGTGTTTATGTATTGTGTCCATCAAAAAACCATCTAGTTTCATTTGTACCCCTCTTGAGTAAATAACAACCCCATCAAATGAACACTAACTAAAAATTAATTAAACATTTTCGTTTTATAGGGTGAAGAGACTGGTCCATGCTAGGTCCTTGGTTTAGGTTGGAGAGTTAATTTCTACAAGATTAGAAAACAAACTTAGGAGTCTGAGAAAGGTAGCGCAAAATAAAACTATCATATAGGTGTGGTCGAGAAACTCCTCTCACACAGGATCCAAGAACAAGGTCACGTGAGGACGAGACAAGGAGATAATGCCTCTAAAGCTTAACCAAATGTTGTGGAAAGATTGCATTTCAGGGATTTATTAGTTCCCATACCTTCATGGGCGGTAGTCCTTTCAATGTTTCGAGATTTTTTACCCTACCCATACATTCCCTTGGACACTGAAAAAGAGTTGGTAACCAAAGTTTCTCTTCTTAGTGATCTCAGAGGTGGTTGCAGGGTGTTTCTCGTGGTACCTAGAGTATATTTTGTATCACACTTTTCAGTACTGCTGGAGGGTTCTCCATGAAGAATGGGTACTTTCACTTGATAAGGTTGGTCAATCGAGGTCGAGATAATAGCTTCTCACTCCTTCATTCATCAGTCCATGGGACTTAATCAACCCATTCCTTCATCTGAAAGGTCCTTAACTCACTTTGTTGGTATTGTGGTCTTAGGGCCAAATCCATCCGAGTCGATATATTGACAAGGTTGTGCGTGTATGTTGTTTCCATTTAGGAAGTTTCTAGTGGTGTTCTTAGCGATTGTATAATTGCTTAGGGAGGTGCGTAGGTGGTAACCTAGAGATAACAACTCAAAGTGGTTGATCATATACCCCGCCAATTAAGGAGAATTCAAGGTCTTACCCCTGAATAAGTTGAAGTGAATCCTCCTCCACCTTCTTTGAGGCATCGACTTGATCAATCTGACAATTTTGTACCAACTGGTCCTATTGAGACTTTGATGAAGAAACATGTAGAAATAAACGTTTCTGAGCCAAAGGTTGTAATGATAACTGATCTTGGCACTAAAGAATTCACCTCACCTTTAAACCCTCCATTAATTGGGCCTTACATTCTAGTTGTTATACAAGTTACACCTCCCAGGTTAGACTTCATTGATAGTATCCCTCTTCATTGGGTCACAATGGAAGGCACTCCAGAAGTGTCTAGTTCAGGAGTCATCGTAACTCCCACTTTGGAAATCGTTACCAGTGGGATATTTCCCCCTAATATGTCGAAGAAAATAACTGGTGTGATTCAATCCATCATTGCCACATCTATCAACAACTTTGCTCCACTGATTGTTGGTTCCATCCAACCTTATCATGTGGCCATGTCATTACCTTCAATAACCAATTCTTTCTCATTTGGTATGTTATCAATGGACATGCTAAATATGTTTAATGCATTTCAATTGAAGTCCCAAGTCTCTAATCTTGCTTTAGGTAATTCCTCGATTCCATACCAAGATGTTTCTTGGGGTAGGGGTCATATCCCTTCATCGTTCCCATCCACCAAGAGATAGGTGTTCTCGTATTTCATCCCTAACTGCTTTGGGGTTTGGGGTGTTTCTATGGGTAGAATATTCCAATATGCTAGCACGCCATCTACCTCAACCTCCTTCTCATTGTATGGTGGGTTTGGGAGTAATCCTTTTTCCACGTCTACAATGTCTGCAAGGGGAAACCGCTTCCAAGCTCAGTGGAATCCCATGCAAGGGTATTTCCCTTCACAAGGGATGTCATGAGGGGGAAACCCCTTTCCCGATCATTCGAATCCCATAGAGGGAGGTCTTCACTCGCAAGGAAGGTTTGCATGGGAAAACCCTGCTTTTCTCTTTGGGAATCATATATGTGGGATTTTTCTTCTGTTTTATGGGAAAAAAGGGTTTATCCAAGGCTTTGGCTCATCCGCAAACTCTTCCGAACAACCTAGTGCTAGTTTCAATCCAAGACCTTCTTTTCAGGCTGCTAATAAAACAATGTCGCAACCTAGGCTACCTTTTCTGGAAACTCTTCAATTTATACATCTATTGAAGTTGATGAATGACCCGATTCGTCATGACTCAAGGTGTCCTTTAGTCCCCACGAAAATAACTTCAGACATACAAAATTTCAAAGGAAAAAGTGGTGAAGACCTGCAGGATCACGTAAGAACGTTTCATTTGCGGTGCTTGTCTAATTCATTGAATAATGAATCGATTCGATTATGATTGTTCTAACACACCCTCACTAAGGTCGTTGGTAAGTGATATATAGAAATGGAAAAGTCTAAGTACAAAACATTTGGTGATCTAGCCATTGTTTCTCCTCAATCACTTCAAACTCATTAGAATTAATTTCTAGTTTGTTTAGTTTCGATTGCATGTATTATACTGGTTACTGTCTCATGAATAATCAAACCGATCTTTATGTTGCATAAATATCTATTTCCATGCCTACAAATATGAATAAGTTAATAATAATATAATGAGATATAACATCGGAAGAAAAAAATGACAGCTCTAGTTCAATCTACAATCTTTATGAATGAAATAAATCACAATAAATATAACGAAATTCCCTCCATAAGAAAGTAAACTACTATTTATAGAAATCAATTATTGATATAATTGATTTGATATCAAAGCCTAAATGCCTCCACGTGAGTTTGATGAGGTAGGAGGATTTTCCTTTGTTTATTTTTCATTAAATTTTTTCCATAATTTATATAGATTTTGTCCATATTTCACTTTTGTATGGGAAAGCCATAATGAGCAAATGTGTGGTCCTCAAACTAGATAAATGCTTGGTTATTTTATTAATGTTTTTATTTAACTTTGGAAATGTTTGATGGTTAAAAGATATATCTTTTGCTATTTTTTCAAATACATTTTGATATTTCCTTGTGGACATGGACATTGAAATACTTTAAATGTTGGTTTTATTTTAATATAGTGATTTCTCTAAAATCTTTATAACTTTAGTTAGGGGGGCAAAAGTACTCTTGTAGTTTCAATGATGCAATCCATCTTTTCTCTTCGGACATGCAAATCTTTGGACATGCAACCCATTATTTTTCTAAATTTCTTTGAGCTTTTGTAACTACCTTATTTCAACATATAAGATCCTATTCTATGTCCATCCCTTATTGTTGGCTTAAAATGAGAATATTAGGATGTTTTCTTTGGTAATTTCCTATAGTTACCTTATTGTATCCAACTATAATTGTATTTGTTTCCAGTTGACTTTGAACTTCCTTATGTAATCGTAAAAGTTTGATGGGTTTTCGTATAAAAAAAATTTCTTATCTTCTACACTTTCTTCATGTACTTCAAGAGAGTACTCAATGATCTCTATGGTCATTCCTTGTGTTGTGTTGATTTATAGTAATCCACTTTATTTTTCATGAATACAATCTTATCTTCATATTGATTTATATCCCTTTATTTATTTAGTTCTTTTTAAAGAGTATAATTTTCTATTATTAATTAGATGAAACCATACTTATCAATTTATTTTTCTTTGTATCCATCACATCTACTTTAGTTGCACATACCAATATGTTATCCAATTTTATTTATTTATTTATTTATGTCTCTGAGTTCCTTAACAATCTCCATCTTTTATTATATTATAACAATTATAAATTAGTGTCTCCCCTTGTTTGAAAATTGTTTAATTTATTTGGAGTGATTACTTTTTCAAAAATTATGTTTCTTTTTTTTATCTTTCTAAAAGATGTTTATGATTTGTTTAGAAATAATCAAATCATATACATCCTATTATCATCAATTTGTTTTAATTATCTCATTATTAATGTTCATGGTTTCATTTTGTGTGACTTTCAATTAGAATTGAGTTTTAGTATGATCTAAATCATTTTGATCTTGAACATCAATTTGATTTTGGTTAGTTTCTTTTTCTTGTCTTAATTTATTTGACTTATCTTGATTATTAATGTCCACATTTTTAGTTTGAGTAATTTATTTGACTTATGTGATTATTAATGTCGACATTTTTAGTTTGAGTGACATTAGATTTGAGTTTTAGTATAATCCAAACCCATTTGATTTTGAGCATCAACTTGGTTTTGGTTAGTTCTTTTTTCTTTTTTTAATTTATTTGTATTTTCATGTTCTTTTTATTTTCTCTTTTCTTATAATAACCTTTTTAAGTATTGATTTATTTTCTTATAATAACTTAATGTTATTTTTATTTTTTTATAATAACCTCTTGTGTATATTTATGAAGTAAAGTTTTTTACCTCTTTAAATTAAATTGAATATAGAAAATATTTATCACATTCTTGCATATGAAAGAATCAAATTAAACCATGATTATATTTTATTCAAATATAAAGAAAAATTAGTTGTTTAAATTCTAGATTTATCAACTCAGAAATTAGTTGTTTAAATTTTAGATTTATTAACTCAAAAATTTAGTTGTTTAAATTTTAGATTTATTAACTGAAAAATTTAGTTGTTTAAATTCTAAATTTACTAAGTGAGTGAACCTTGTCATTATAAAACTTCATTGTTAAAATTTAGGTAATGAAATGTCTCTACTTATTATGAATTTAAATAGATCAAATCATTTGAACTCTAAAGTTTTTCTTTATTTTTTTCAATATAAAATAAGAACTTAATCCCTAAATGTGGAAAAATGTGTACAACAATTTTTCACTTTCAAAATCCCCGAATGGGGTGTTAGTGGATTCCCCGTGGCGTGGGGAGGGACCAGACACGGTGCAAGGCAACACGGAGCCACGTGACCGGCCCGTGCTGCAGTACAATGCCGATCTGGGGGATTAACTGCGTTTAAATTGGCAATGATGGTCTGCGTAAGGGGCATTAACGCCACCCTTTGTTCCTCCGCAGCTTGTATTATGGCTTGGCTCGTTGTATTCAGCATTACACCAGGTTTGCGAACTGAAGGGCTCCTCCCTTCACGGAGCAAACGCTACCAGGCTCGTCCTGACACTTTCGCCACTGTCTATCTGCAATTCTGGTTTATCCCTGGCCAAACCTGCTCACCTGCATCCATGAAAGAGCGAATCAGAGGAAAGCCGAAGCGGGGCTCACCTTGAAAGCCCCGCAGACCTCCTGCCTCGCTTTCAGCCTCCCTGATGACTGGCTCCTCCTCACACCCCCAGTCTACGTCCCCTGCTGCCACCCCACCACCTGCACAGTCGGTTCATCGTCGCTCTGCAGCCACCCAACCACCAAAGCTGTCTCTGCTCCTACACTCCATGGCCACCATCCCGCGAGCGTCGCCTCCGTCTCAGCGCTGTCCTCAGGACCCCCGGATGCAATTCGTCGTGACCATGTCCTTCCCTGCATCCTCGAGTACCTGGCGAGGTGCACCACTGGCTTCTACAGACTCCAAGCGACTGCGTCTCCACACTGCGACCCAACCCGACAGCGAGCACTTTAGAGAACGCTTGGGCATTTTGTATGATCTAGTTTTCGAGCTCCGAAGGGAGGTAGCGGACCTCAAGTTTCATTTGCAGGCTACTGAAGACAATGTTGCCTCCTTTTTACATATCCTCTCAGCCATGCACTCGGAGCTCTCCTTGGACCCCTCTGGCACTCCTATGGGGGAGGCACTTGACACTGAAATGGATGGCATGCTGCGACAGGCAGCAACGAGGAAGAAAGCAGCGGAACAATGCGGCCCAGTAGAGAACAAGGAGCGTGAGGAGAGCAAGGAGAAATGCGGGGACGACCAGCCGATCAACACTGAGGCAAAACCGTGGGCAGAAGAACTCCGTGCCACGTGGTTGGGATTTTCGCCAGGTGTTTAGTTCTCTTTTGTTATGTTTACAATTTCTTAGGCTCCTAGACTAGATGGCTTATAGGATGAACTCTGTTTGTTTTGCTGAATCAACAACTGTCTAAGACTTCTGAATGGGGGCTGGCTGGACTAGTTTCCCCTGTGTTGGGGCAGTCCAGTAATTACAGCCCGGTACACTTTGTATTTTGGAAACTTTTTCTGCTCTAGCAGGCACCACATATATAATATATACTTCTTACTTTAAAAAAAAAAAAAAAACTTTTCACTTTCAAAAACTTAATCCGTGTATAGAAAAAAATTCCCGTATACTCAATAAGGGACAATTGAAATGTTTTACCAAAAATTATCTTGAATTATTTTATAAATATACATACAAAAATTGTGATTAAAATATTTAAAAAATATATCATTACTAAAAACTTATTAAGACACTATAATGAACATTAATATATACAATGAATTCAATTGAAAAATGCCGAAAAATGCCCTTTTACTCTTTTGTATTGCATTACTGGGCAATGGTGATAAATGGAACTTTTCAAATTTTAATATGAAGAGCAGCTCAAATCCATAAAAAATAAAAATAGCTGATGGTTATGCATATCATAATCACAGCAATAACAATCAATCAAAAACAAGAGAACACAGAATAAGATCTTGAAACATAGAAAATGGTATAACGTATTCATGATTTGGATTTTCTGATATTCAGATCGCACTCAAGCTGGTATATACAGAGTATCCCTTATCGATACAAGAATAAAAAGAATTTGTGATTCCGCATATCATCACAGAAGTAGTAACCACAAACCAAAGAACACAACAGAAGTTCTTGAAACATAGAAAATGGTGTAACGGTCTCATGATTTTGATTTTCAGACATTCAAACGGCATTCATTTGGTAGTGGGCTGTCCTGATAGTGTCGTCTACTCAACATTTCTTGAATTTTTTCCGCTTGCGAGTTTTACACCGTGTAGTGCTACCTGTGGACGATTCCATGCCACCATTCCGATTGTCATTCTTGACATAGAAAAAACCAGCAGACAGTGGCGGCCCAAGTCCATTAGTATGAGCGAAATCTCTGGTACTGAAGTTCTCCCGTAAACTGGGCTTAGTTATGGATTGAGATGCATTCTGCTTGAACACTGTGAAAACCATCATGCAGGTATTCATGGGTTTTGGAGGTTCATAGGTAAACAGACAGTGCCCGATCGAATCTAATATTGAAACAAAAAAAAACAGATTAGATATTGATAATTATGGTAAACATTAACACGCATTCGATCGATCGATTTCAAGGTAAAAGAAAGAAAGATAATGGTCATGATACGTATACCATCATCACGCTCGGTGGCTGTAACATCTGTAACTAGCCTGCACAACGTGCCAATTAATGCTGTTATTAAATAAAATGGAATCCGGTGCTGTATTTTCAGAAATTTGCTTGAGGATTATAGCATACCAGTGCAAATACTGGATCGAAGGATCGTCAGGATTAGGCTCCGTCATCACCTGGTTATTTGGATTTATGAAAAACATTTTCTCCACGGAATAAACAACTATGGTGAAATATATGACGAAATTATAGGAACTAAACCTACTTACCATTACAAATGTGGAGTTCTCAAAGATTTCTTGCGACGTGGGATCATTATCATCGTCATCGTGATCAAGAAATTCAGGTCCGCGGTGCACATCAGCGGGCGATACTACATCACCCAGGTTGATTTGCCTTAGGCCGTAGACCGGATAGAACTTCTTAAGAGGATGGAAATCGTCCAGAACGCCTCCGATAACTCTTGATGCCAGCAGCTGCTGCCTTATTTCCTCCATTCTTTGCTTAATGCGGGAAGGTCTCAATTGAGAGCAAGTGGAATGAAAGAATGGAAGCCACAGCTATTATTATAATTTAGTTCTGAATAGTCACAGCTATTATTATCCACGAGTATTCAGACGAACACTCGTCACCACTGTTGTTCAAGAAAATAGGATTTTATAATAAAAATTAATGGTTGTTTATCAAAATGGTATCAACCATTAATTTTAAATTCAAAATCAAATTAAAAATATTTATGGAATATAGAAGTTAGAATCTTATAAAATGCACTGCACTTAAACATTGACCTATATTTTACAACTTAGCATTCAAAATATTATAACTTCAGTTTTATTATAAATTTCTTATTAACATTGACTTCATTCTTTGTTGCTTTTACCAACCAATATTGTCAATCACTAATTATATGATTTTAAACATTAATATATATTTTCACACTATAATAAACTTCATAATTTTATAAACATTAATTAATAAATAAAAATTTAATAATATATGAAAATATATTATTAAATTTTTAACTCAATAAAAGTATGGTGATTTGGGAAAGTTTCTCTTACTTTTCAAGCACAAAAACAAAATTTTAAAGAATCACAAGTAATCACTTACCCTCTTAAAATCAATAAACTAATCAAATCTTAGTAAATGTTAATCATCATCATCATATAAATTCAAATATTAATCTAATTAATAAATCTAATTTTAAATTAAATAAAAATTTAATAATATATAAATTCAAATATTAAAATAATTAATAAATCTAAATTTAATTTAAATATAAAAATGTAAATGTTAGAATTTTAATTATTTGTTATATGATTCAAAACGTTAAAATATTTACATAAATTCATTTGTCATATAATCTTTTAAACCCTAATTAATAAATTTAAATTTGACAAAAATATAAAAATATATAATTTTAAATATTAAATTAATTAACAAATCTAAATTTAATATAAATATATAAATTTAAATCTTACAAAGAAGAAAAATATTGGTATTATTAAAAATAAATAAAATAATTGGGGAAACACCAAAAGGGAATGAGTTGGGTCGGCGACACCGTGTTTTTTTTCCTCTCGCCAATTTTTTCCTTCTAATTAATGTAAAACTTTGAGCTAGCTAAAGTTCTCATAACACTTTAAACTTATAAACAAATAAAATTTAACTAAGTGAAGGTTCTAATAACACTTTAAACTTATAAACTAATGAAATTTAAAAAAAAATAAGTTTTCTTATATAAAATAAAGCTGATTTCCTGCTTTGGCCTTGCTGCCTTTCCGACGAAGACCGTGGCATAACGCTTCGCTCGGCAAGGCCATTTACGGGCACTGGCACGGGATCTTTACGAAGTGATGGAACTGAAACTACCAGGGTGCTACCCTTCCTCCCGCTTCCACAAGGTAAACTGGAGACTTGTACACCGGGTAAAATGTTGGGTAGTCAACCGATGGATCAACTGCCTTTACTGGTGGAAAAAAATCCATAGGCTATAGAATGGGTTCTTTGACCGGACCAATTGGTTCCTAGTCAACCACTGCTTCTGGTGCTGCTCGAATTCGTATGTACTCCCATTATTAGGTCCGATATTGAGTTACCCGATCCGGAAGTGTTGCCCGCTCGCATTGATTTTCAGAGGTAGATAAAGAAGCAGTTCTTTCATTGGTTCGAGATCGAACGTCCCATTGATTGCAGAGTCAATTGATAGGGTCAGCGCCTGCCGCGATAGCGCTGGGTTCAGGTTTCACCTTGATGATATATTACGTCGAGAGATGTGCGTATCGGTGCGTGAATCACTGAAGAAGGAAGGCGTCTCAGCGGTAGGTAAATAAATAAATAAATAACGCGAGTGAAAATAGACATTGTTTATGTTGAAGATTAAGTTTTTTACTCTAATTTTTAGGTCTAAGTTAATTAATATAAAAGTCAAGGCAGAACCAACGCTATATATGTTCATTTGGGTATGAGATTAAATTGCTATTAAGTTTTAGTATTTAGGTTTTATATATGGTTAAAGGTTAGGTGTTTTTAGATAAGTTATATAACTCTTTTTTGGTAGTTTCAGTAATGAGTAATGATTTGATAGAGATAATCAATATCTAGTGGATATTAGTGATTCAATAAAATGGTTTTTTGGTTTTCTAGTATAACCAATTTTTTTTGTAATCTGTTGAGAGGTTTTCTTCCTCTTGTTTCTAGAGTATAATTTAAAATTGTTTTTAATTCATTAAAAATATGCTAGTGGTATTGGCTAAAAGCCATGGTAAGATGTTATTTTAGTTTTTAGAAAAATATTTAAAAAACAAAAAAATGAACTATGAGAAAAAGGTGATGGAGAGTGGAGTTTAATTATCCATTGAGCTCAAGGTGCTTTTAATAGGAGGAAAAGGTGGTGGGATTTTAATTGTTCAATTTACTTGAGACATCTCCATTGAATGCACCTCATTTAGTGGATGCATCATTCCCCCTCTCAAACCCTTTATGCAAATTATGAACCTAACCATTTTGGTTACAACTAGATGGATCTTGCTTCGTTTGTGGTTGTTTTTGTCATTGCAATCCTCACCATCCAGGTTTACAATTGGATCGTTGTTGTTTGATCTATGAATTTTTTTGTTCATGTTGTGAGCTTCACCATTGTAGTCTAAAATTGGATTCCACTTTATCTATCTATCTAATTTTTATCATTAGAACTTCTTTGCGTTGTCCCTACTCATTGATGTTGTGGGTGTGCTTTGGAATGATTTTTTTACTTGCTGATGTGTGGGAGGTGTTAGGATATTTAGATACTTAGAAGCTAGTTAAGATCAACTTGTTTTAATGTGTATTTCTAGGTTATAGTGTGGTTCTTAGTGTGTTTCTTTAGTATGCGTTATAATGCATATGTAATATGATGGTCATGATATATTCCCGACATAGAGTGATCCGAAAAATCATATTCTCCTTGATCTTAACAAGTACATTGATATGTTGATTAACACCTTATTGGTCCATGATCTCTATTTAAAGAGCATGGAGGGTCATTTGTCAATGATCGATTGTAAGAAACTTTCTTGTAATATTTTTCTTTTGCATTGATAAATTCCCTCAAGTGGCCATGTTAGATGGGGCCATGGATTTTTCTCCACATGGGTTTTTCCATGTAAAAACTTCGGTGTGTTGATCTCTGATCTAGTTGTGTGAATAACTATGTTGGAATACCTGTATTGTTGAACATGGAATGAGAGAACATTTGAATACATGCTCCCATTGTAGATTCATATCTGGAAGTTGTGTTGTCGCATCTCTAGTTTCTTCTATTTTTCGTACATTTTTGGCCTAAGAGGATTGATCCATTTCATCCAGAGCGCTTCTTTCAACTAGAAAATCTTTTCATTTCACTTGAAAAGATTTTGGTTTTCCAAGAATATGGCCATTTCAGTTAGATCTGGAGGTATAAAGCGTGAATAAACCATATTTTTTTTACAGAGATAATATTTCCATTTTCTGTTTTTGTTTATGGATTCCTACTATTATCGGTATGTGTATTCTTTTTCTGCTACACTCTTTGCCATCTTGGAAAATCATAAACAAAGAAGAAAGTGTTTTGTCATCTTTCTATGCTCTTTTCCATGTTCTTTGTGTGATTTGGACAAATCATAAACATAGAGAAACCTTGCATTTTTTGGGTCATCTATATGAGATCTAACCTTTTGTTGGTGTCAAGAAGAGATTTTTTTTTTATTTTTTATGTGTGAACATATGGAAATATTTATTTTTTAGCATACACCTTGAGGCGTAGCTCCACAAAAACAACACAAACAACAACACCCTCCATCCTTCTTAATATTATAATGTGTTTTGCACTATCTCACTTGGTTGAAAGTTTTCTTACTTAGTAAGAGGTCTTGAGTTCAAGTCTCTTTTCTGTTACATTTAAAAAAAGTTCATGCATTCATTGTAAAGTGTATTTCACTTAAATTCTATAAGTGAATCACTTTAAGTAGCTTTAATATTAAGCTTTTAGTTACGTTTTGGCATGCAACTTTAATTTACAAAATAAATGTAATGTAAAAGTTCTTCCCACTTATTCTATAAAAGTGGGTCACTTCATAAACAACTTATTCGTAAAAGTGAGCTTATAAGAAAGTTAGTGAAGGAGGGGCATCATCACATGGACCAACCTCTACTTTTTCAAAAGGGCATAACTTTCACATTTGAAGCTCTTTTTTAGTGATGTTTTTTTTAAAACAACTTATTTTTTCGTGATCCTTCCATTCAGACCATCAACTTCATATTTTAAATTCACATTTTTTGCATATTTAATATGACTTATCCTAGTGATATTTTTATTAATAGTACCAACTACTTCTCATGGAAATCCCATATGGAGGATGTACTAAGAAGTAAAGGTTTGTACCATATTACCTTGGGAAAAGAATAACCCCCCACTAATGACAACAATAAATCCAAATGGGATAATAAGACTGACGAAGCACATGGACTAATCAAAATTTCCATATCTCTTGATTTAAGGTTTCACCTTCAAGGAATTGATGGCCAAGATAAAGCTTGGGAAAATATTGAAGTTTTGTTTGGTAAACAAAATATTATTCAATCCCACAAAATTGAAAATTAGTTAATGACTTTAAGCTCTAATGATTTTCCTTCCATTGACGATTATTTATCTATTTTTAAAACTCTTAGAATTTTATGTGAAGATTGTAAAATAGTTGTGAAGGATGTTTGATGCATATTTATGTTATTCTTGCTAAGATTGAGAGTGCATTTTTTGTGTTTATATCTACCTTTAATGCCATCAGAGAATCTCTAGGGAGTGCTTACCAAACTCTCACTCTTGATTCATTTTGTGATTCTATGATTCGAGAGCAAGATAATATTGTGCAACTTGGATTGATTAGCACTATAGGTACATCGAACAAAGCCTTAGTGACCTAATAGAAAGATAAATCCTAGAATCCCAAGAAACAACATCCTCGCCACAACAACAAGAAAAACAAGGGTACCAAACCCTCTCAACCAACTTCTTCCCCTAATGGTGACAAATGAGAAAAATACAAAAGTAAGAAGACTGATAGACATTGCAACATTTGTGGGAAACATGGTGTTGTGGATTCTAAATGTTTTAAACACATGGAATCCTTAAAATCATAAATAGAGAAGAAAAACATTAGTATTGATTCTTCTTCTTCTACTTCTTCTTCTCATGGACATGCACTTTTTTCTTATGGTTTCTACTTCCATGCAACTTATAATTCTTCTTCTGATGAGTGGATTATTGATTATGGAGCATCTTATCATATGGCTAAGGATAAAGGCATATTTTCCACTCTAAATGAATGCAACACCAAACAAATATTTGTTGGTCATGGTAGATATCTTAGTATTGTAGGGTCTAGAACATTTCAGGTAGATATTGTCCATTTTAATGACATGTTATGTGTTCCAAGTATTTCCTACAATATTCTTTCAGTGTATTAGATCACACATTCAGGTGAAGGTTAAAATGTAGAGTTTTCACCTCAGTAAGTTGTAATCAAGCATTTAAAAGATCACGACCATGTCCTAGAAACTATAATTATTTATGATATTACCGGGTTGTACAAGTTTGACAACTTTGGGTCATCATTTTTTCCATCAATTTTTGTTTCTCATAGCAATGAATTGAACAAACTTTGGCATGAGCGGTTTGGTCATCTAAATTATCGCTCATTGTAAAAACTATCTAATCAACATATGGTGACTATTCTTCCTATCATTTATTGTAGATCTGGTGTTTTGTTGGTTATGTTCTTGGCAAACATCATCAGGATATTTTTGAAAAATTTGCCTCTTGGCACACCTCAACCCCTATGTATCTTGTTCAAAGTGATTTGTGAGGTCCTCTTTCTTATCCTTCTTTCTCTGGGTGCAATTATTTCTTAACCTTCATTGATGACTTCCTCGAATGCACTTGGGTTTACTTCATAAAACTTAAGAGTGAAGTTTTTGACAAGTTTTTCGCCTATAAGGCCCTCATAGAAAAACAATCTAGACGTCAAATTCAAAGGTTAAGAACAAATAATGGAGGTGAATATGTGTACAACAAATTTACAAGTTATTGCACTACACAGGGCATTCAAATGAAACATATTGTTCCACATACACTATAGAAAAATGGTGTTGTTGAAGGAAAAAATTGCACCTTAAAGGAAATGGCTAGTTGTATGATCCAATCTAAATGATTAAATATTCAGTATTGGTGAGAAGCCATCAATTGTGCAAATTACATAGTAAATCACACAAAATATAACATAGAAATGAGCATGGACTAAAATTAATCCAAATGTAAGCTGCTTCATTGTATTTGGTAGTGTAGCATGGGATCCCATTCGAGATGAGAAAAGGAAAGCATTGCAGCCTAAAAGTGAGGAGTGCATTTTTGTTGGATATTGTGGAGATGTCAAAGGTTATAAAATTGTTCAACCTCTTTCCAATGGAATTATTATTATAAGATATGTTCAATTTGATGAAAATATCTTGGTCTGCAAGCCTAATTCAATGTTTGTTCCATCTTTTCCCTGTGATCCATCTTCGACGTTTGTGCCATTTTCTATTCCTATTCTAGTTTCTTCTTCTTCATCTGATGAAAATCAGGATAAAAATACACCTTTGCCTACTCACCTTCCTATACATGAGTCCAATGAACTCAAACCAGCACCAACACCATCACTTCCTAGATGGGTCTACTCAACATGAGAAATAACTGGAGATATTTTTGGTGATCCTATAGATTAGCTTCAGAAACATTCACAGTTCCAACAAACCTCTTGTCTTTTGGCTCAAGTTTCATATACTCATGATCCATAAACGTTTGCAGAAGATTCAGGTCATCCAGATTGGGATACGAAAATGAATGAATGATATTGTTCCTTAATGGCAAACAATACTAGGGATCTTGTTCCTCTTCCAAAAGAAATAAATATTTTCAAATGTAAATGGGTGTATAAAACTAAGTATGAATCAGATGGAAGTGGTGAAAGACACACGGCCTAACTAGTTTCCAAAGGATTGTCTATAGTTGAAGGAACATAATTTAATAAAACCTTTGCTCCTATAGCCAAAATGAATTCCATCCTACTTTTTATATCCCTTGCTTCCTCACATAAATGGGAGGTCCATCGAATGGATGTTACATCTGCCTTCTTGCGTGGGGATTTGAATGAAGAAATATACATGGAAAAACCTCCTTGTTATGTCCATAATGACTCGAACCTTGTTTGTCTCCCAATAAATCTCTTTATGGTCTTAAGCAATTTCCTCGAGTTGGGTATGGAAAAATGGACAAATTTCTTATGGACACTAGATTTTCTAGAGGCTATTATGAGCGTAATGTCTATACCATTAAAGTAGGAAGTCATATCATAATTCTTGTTCTTTATTTTGATGACCTTATCCTCATTGGTAGTGACCCTAAAATTTTAACCCATGTGAAAACCAACCTTAGAAAGAAAATTGAAATGACACACTTAGGCTATTTGCATTATTTCCTTATCCTGCAAGTATTGCAAACCAAGGAAGAAAATTTTTCTTTCACAGTATAAGTATGGTTTTGACCTTCTTAATTGCTTTGACATGGAAGATTGTAAACAAACACCTTATCCCTTCCAGTCTGGAGTCAAACTTACTTCCACCTATACTACTCCTAAAGTCAATTCCCCTTTGTACCATCAATTAGTTGGTAGTCTCTTATTTGAGTCATACCCAACTTGATATTTCCTTTGTTGTTGGTCTTGTTTCCTGGTATATGAAAAAAATCGATTAAATCCATTGGAAAGAAACAAAAAGGATACTTTGTCCTGTCTAGGATATAGTTCAGTTTGGGATATAGTTTAGTTTAGGATACATTACAGTTCAAAGGGGACTCACTTGTTGGTTGGTTTCACTGATTTTGATTGGGCCGACGACCATAATGATAGAAATTGTGTTGTAGGTTATGTTTTCATCCTTGGTTCTAGATCTGTCACTTGGGATTGTAAGAAACAATAGGTTATTTCTCTTTCTTGAGTAGGAGTAGAGTACTGAGCAACGAATAATGCAAGTCAAGAATCATTTTGAATTTTTCATATCCTTTCATAGTTTGGATTCTAGTAGCAACATTCGACCACCCTTTGGTGTGACTATCATAGTGCCATCAATCCCACCAAATACCTAGTTCAACATTATTTCAACAAACACATTGATTTGCACATGCATTTCATCAGAACTATCATTCATGATCGAGTTATTGAAGTGCTATTCTTCCCTATAGAAGATCAAGTTTCTATAATTTTCGTGTGAATCGTCTTACATAAGCGATGTTTTCCAAACAATGATCTATGTTAGGAGTTCAATGAGTTGTCACTAAGAGGATATAGGTTCTAATGCCTCCTTCCTTATCCTATTGTGTTTCTATTGTAAATCATTCAATCCTATCTCGTGTTGTTCTTAAGGGGGGATGTTACATATTTATAAACTTAGGAGTTATTTAAGATCAACTTGGACTAATGTGTTATTAGGTTCATATGCATTTCTTAGTGTGTTTCTTTAGTATGCATTAGAATACATTTTAAATACAATGGTCACAATATGTTCTTGACATAGAGTGATCTGACGGTTCATATTCTCTTTGATTTTAATGGAGACAATTATCTATGGCTTAACACCTGATTGGTCCATGATCTCTATTTAAAGAGAATAGAGGTTCATTTTTTTATAATATATTGTGAGAAACACTCTTGTAATATTTTTAGATTTTTCATTAATAAATTTCCTCAAGCGGCCATGTTACCTGGTTTCGTGGATGTTTCCGCATAGGGGTTTTACCACATAAAAATATGAGTATGTTGATATTTGATCTAGTTGTGTGAGTTGTTATCGAAGGCATTCATCCTCAGTTGGAATACCTATTTTTTGGCATAGGAGGGTGGCGTGTTGTTGGAGTTGACAATTTGTAGGTTGTTATTCCCTCCTTCATATTGTTGCATTAACATTCCATTGCTTGGGTTTTAGTTCATTGGTATAAGCATTTACATGGGTTACTTGGTCTTTGAAATTGAGGATAGAAGACTCTACCTATTCTTGTTGGTGTTTCCTATGTATTATGTGGGATATACTGTATGTTATTGGCATTTTCGTTTCTATTGTGTGTAATTTGTAATAAGGGTGTACAAAATACACTAATTTAACGGTTGTGTGTTAAGAAGAGATGATCATCGAGTTTATAGCTACAAACAATAACTCAAATATAGATTGAACATTATCAAATATATTGTATTCATGAAGTAAAAAAACTCAAAGAATAAAAAAAAAATGTTTGCATGAACAAGAAATTTACAAAGACTGAAATAATTTTATTACCAAATAAATAAGTCCAAGATAACACTTGTGAAGTGTCACTAATGAAGGCGATGGGATCCAAATCCCTTCCTTGGGATGGGTCCCTAACTTCCTTGGTGTGTGTAAACAATCCCCTCCTTGAAGTATGAAAAAGGTAACTATATAAGAAACCCTCTCAAGGGGAAGTGGTCCTCAACAATCTAGTGAAATTTCAATAGCATAACCTTATTATGAAAATGGATGGATCATGGTCCCCGAGGTGTAGGATATTCAGTGATGGAGTGTGTTGTTAAGGAACACTGTGATGTTAAAGTCACCGGTTCGAAACCTGTGGGGACAAAAAATCCAACAATGTTAAGGGTTGGTGTGGCTCAGGCCAGGTGCGATCCCTGGGTGATTTTAACATCTTAGATGCCCCTGATTCATGTTTTCTCAGCCACAACCTAGTCCCACAGGTCATGAAAAAACTAGCAAACAAAAAAAAGGAAAATGGATGGATCAACATAGTAACCTCAAGTATTTATTTTTAGGGAAAATAGTGGTTAAAACCCTTTGACATGGTATTCAAATAGTTATTAAAGATGAACAAATCAATTCTAAGAATAGAAATTAGTGATAAGAATGGTCCACATATAAATAACTTCCCACTTTAGCAAATATGTCCTAGAAATAATCAAAATTGGGTTTTTTGGTGGAATAATGTAGCTTTTCAGAGTATACCTACATTGTCTGAGTGCACTTATTGGGGGTAATATCTATGCTAGTCCTTTCTGTTCAAAATAAGGGTTTGACTATGCAATTTTCCCTGATTTAGAGGTCATATGGTGGTGGAAAGGGGCTAAAATGGAGGTTAAGTATGCCAATAGTGATATATTTTAATAAGACTACTCAAAGTGTTGCAAGTGAGCATTTTTATTGTGATAACAAACTTTCCCTAATGCCTAAGGTTGGGAGAAAATAATATGATTGAAATACATCACATTTTATTTATTTAAGTATAGGGAGGACCAGGGAGAGAGAGGAGTGTACAAGAAAGGAGGACCTCTACTAGAAGGGAAATGGAGAAGCAGTTGTCAACAACATGTAAAAAAGGTGATATGTGAAAAAGATCTCAATAGGGAAAAGTATTATCCCTACCTTGAGGAACCCACATATGAGAAATATGAGCCCAAAGTACACTATCCTCTAAACCAAACTGCTATAATACAAGTGTTGAAGTTGATAGGGGAATCCCCTCTATATTCAAAGGATTAAGGGGTCATTCAAAACTAACACGAGGTAGAAAGTATATGATGAGTGAAAAATATTGAAACCAAGGGATAATGAGAAGGCGACGAGAAAGGGACACATGAATTATCTTATTCAAATCATAAAGGAAATGTTGATCTAGCAGTGTCTAGAAACATTTTTAGTATCAATTTTTTGATAGTAAAAACTTGAAACATCTTTTTATTATTAAATTTACATTTATATAAGTTATTATAAAATTATAAATATACTACCAACTCAAGCTCGAAATATACCAATCTATTTGTCTTGAAAGTTACAAATCCATTGCAATAATCCAAAACTATTCAAGTGATCCCAAGTTCACTATGGAATGTGTTTTTTTCTCTTTTTAAATTAATTTATTTGAACACTAAGTAATTAAATAATTGAAAATAGGAATGATGTCTATGTTCATTATGGATAAATGTTAGGTGTTTTTAGATACTAATTGTTATATGGCCCGTGTAACTTTAGGAATAAAGGTGTGAAAAGACTTGGGGACAAATAGGGAATATGGGCTTAGGATTTAAAGTTATTTGAGGCATAAGGCAGTGTGTATACCACTAGGATGGTGTATGGTTTGTGGGGCCCTCAGGAAGAGGTATGGGAATATGGATCTTAGGGATCAGGTCTGGAGGGGGTTAAGGGTAGGTTATAGGTGGGGGCCTAGAGGTAGATGGAGATAGATTCAAAGTGGAGGTAGGTTCCTAGGAAAAGAGGGCGATAACAATCAAGAAGGGGTAGGTTCAAAAGGGTATATATGTCCCCCTCTAATAATTTTCACCTATGCCCCTCTCCCTCACTCTCCCTCTTCCCCACTATCCCCACCCTTGTTTCCCTCTCTCTATACCTCCTCACTCTTTTTATTTCTCTCTCTCTTTCTCTCTCTATCATCTCACCCTCTCTCCCCCTTGTTGGATTACTGAGAAGGGGGGTGAATCAATGATAGAGCAATTTAATCCTTTTTAACCATATAATCCAAGTGTTATATCAATGTAGAATTATCATCCAATAATTGTAGACTAAATAAGCAATGAAGAAATGAAAAATCATACACATACACAATACACCAGTATTTTACGTGGAAACCCAAAGCGGGAGAAAACCACATAATGTTTTTTCTTATATGTCTTGAAGAATTACATTCATTGGAAGCACCAACTTCCTTTTTTTTCCAACTACAACTGGAAGGAGGCTCCAACCCCCTTGTTTCTCAGGCTACAAACTGAAGGAATCTCCAAATCCCCTATTCTTTGGCTACAACCATAAGGAGACTACAAACCCCTATGTTCTTCGGCTATAGTCGGAAGGTGGCTACAACCACCTATCCTTGCCCCGTCCAACCGCCCTGAAGTAAAAGTAGAATTATGGAACCACTATAACACTATCACTGTGAGATATATCGATGTAAACCTGTACCAATAAATCTGAACCATGCATCAACCTATACCTCAACTTGTAATCAACCTATACCATAAACAAGTGCATCAACCATGCACCAACCTATACCAAACAACTTGTAATCAACTTGTACCATAAACAAGTGAATCCAACCATGTACCAAGTATGTACCAATCATGTCTCAACTACTCATCGATATGTACCAACATCATCAACTATACACCTCATGTATTTGCCAACTCATCAACTACTTGTCTCAACCATGTACCCAACATGTACCTCAACCAAAATCCCTCGTCAATATCATCATCCAAATATGATTTGTAACTCTGTAATATACCTGGTGTATATGATCACATACCTTCAAACCTTCCTTAACTTTAACAACAAGAGACTAGCATTTTCATCAAAATTTTTTGTAGTGTCACATGACTAGTTTTGCATTAGTCAACAACCCTAACTTGAAATAATCATAATTGTGTAGATGTAATGAATAAATATATGAAAATGATACACAATGTTCTTCAGTGTGGTTTATGCAATTCCTCTGGGTGTCACTACCTGGAACCTCTCAGAAAAGAATTTATAGCAAAAATGACATACTTTACTGAATTATGGATTATTCTAGAGAGAGACATTGTAGAGTGTGCCCCACACGAAATATTTTTTGAATGGATATGAAAATGTCACAAAAAATAATTCATCCGGTAATCTAACCAACACATTTGGTCTTATTGGATTCGGATCTGTTATGAAGACGTTATGACTTTTTTACCCGAAACACCTGTTTTAGACTAGTTTGAGGACTAGCTACAAACCCTATTTTCCATGGAGTGTAACTCCAAAAATACAACGAACCACAAGCTGAATTTTTTACAACATACACTTGGATATGTTTCCTCAATGGAATACAAATTTTAAGGTCTGAATCATTCTAGAAAAAAAATTATTTTGAAAATGGTGAGATGACCTGTAAATAACATACCTTAGAAAGCATCATCAAAAGAATTTATCCTCCCTTGAATTACGACCTTATTTTCTTCACCTTCCCTCTGAAATTCAACTTATATATCCTTTGGTTATCTCAGTCACCTATAGATATTCAATATTCTCAATTGCGATGTAAAATGAGAGAGCCTTTCCTCTTATTTATACTCTCCAAGTACCTTCCTTAACAACATCTTCTAGGTCACTTTGCCCACTTTCCTTATTTTAGGGTTAACCCACTTCTAATTTATCCATTAAATTTATTATTTAAATAATTTATTTTGTATTCACTTTGAATTATAGTACACTCATCACTTCACTTTATTATTTACCTTCTAAAATCTCTTAAATCACTTTCACTACTTTGACCTTTTGGGGCTTTTAGATGACATACGAGGGTCCTCCAACTTCGTAAGGCCATAACTCTCAAATCGTGAGGAGTTATGTGACGTTCCACATACCACCAGAAATGGCATGACATGTAATATCCATATAAAATAGTATCACCTGAAAATATATCAAAACTCATACCATTATCCATCAAACAAACTTGGTTCCATTACCCAAACTTGGGTTCTCCAACTCCTCATGGTCATAACTCTCTAACTGTGAGGATTTATGTGAGGTTCCACATACCACCAGAAATGGAATGAAATTCATTATCCATATATGATAGTTTCTCTCACAAATTTACTGACCTTCATCTCATTATTCCACAAATAAACATGGGTTCTCTAACCATACTTATAGGATAACTCAATCTGCAAAGTGTCTTCCCATGAGGGATTTCACCATAAAGGGACCACTTTAGAGTTAATCCACTTGTACTTATTATCAACCATGACAATAAAATAATGAGTCATCTTTACATAAAAAAAACTTGGGTCCATTACCCAAACCTTTGTGCCATTGGGATTTCTTCAAGGGTTGACATCAATGACAACCAACCTTAATCAACAATCTTCCCCTTTGGAATTGATGGAAACACTCTAATGAAATACTAAAATCATTTCATGCAATAATGAAGTCATATCAATCATGCTCCCCCTGGAACCATGCCTCTGTCCTCTGCATCTCTATGATCATTGCTCCCCCTGGAATCATGCCTCTATCCTCTGCATCTGATAAATCTCTCCCCCCTTTGTCATCAATGGAAAAGGTATATTTCCATCATAGGATGCTCCCCCTAACTCAACTATCCTCTTTATAGTGATTCCTCATGTACATATAAGACATATAATATAAGCATCATTTTGGAGTCAAAATAACTCCGAGTCTCTGGCGAAGATACTGAAGGGATTCCTGTGGAAGTGGTTTTGTAAAGATGTATGCCACTTGTTCTTTTGTGCCCACATACTCAACTCTGATGTTATTTTCTGCAACCTTTTCCTGTAGAAAGTGATACTTGATTGGAATGTGATTCATCTTGGACTGCATCACCGGGTTCTTTGATATATTGATGGCACTTGTATCATCACAATAGATTGGAATGGGATAATCATACTCAACCTGTATATCTGTCAAAGTTTGTTTCATCCAAAGAACCTGTATATAGAATGTTGTTGCTGCAATATACTCTACCTCGGCTGTAGATAGAGATATTGATGATTGTTTCTTGCTTAGCCATGATACTAAACACTCACCGAAGTAGAACATTGCTCCAATGGTTTTTTTTCAGTCATCAATACAACTTGCCCAATCTGCATTTATGTAGGCAATAAGAGATATATCCTTTCCTTTTGGATACCATAATCCAAACTCTTTTGTTCCTTTGAGATATCTGAAAATCCTCTTCACTGCTAACACATGTGATTCCTCTGGTGCTTCTCAAAATCGTGCCACCTGTCCAACTACCTGCATTACATATGGTATGGATGTTGTCACATATATTAGGCTACCAGTGATTGACCTGTATTTCCTTTGATCTGTATTCTTTGAATCATCATCCTTGCATAACATGCAACTGGTTTTCATGGGAGTGATAACTAGTTTTCAATATCCCATTCCAAACCTCTTTATCATTTCTCTGATATACTTGGTTTGAGAAATAAAAATTCCTTGGTTTCTTTGACGCATCTGAAGTCCCAAAAAGAAGGATAGTTCTCCAAGTAAAGATATTTCAAATTAATTATGTATATCCTTTGAAAATTTCTTTCTTAACCTGTCATCATCACTACCAAAAATAATATCATCAACATAAACTTCAATTAATTAAATATTACCTTGACTTACCTTGATGTAGAGGCTAATATCTGCACTTCCTTTTCTGAACCCTTCCTGTTGTATATATTTATCTAGTCTAGAGTACCATGCTCTAGGATCCTATTTAAGACCATACACAACCTTCTTTAATTTGCACACATAGTCTGCATTCTCTGACAACTGAAATCCTTCTGGTTGTTCAATGTAGACTTCTGCTTCAAGTTCCACATTTAGAAAAGTTGATTTTACGTCCATCTGATACACTTTAATATTTTTGGAGCATGCATAATATAAAAGAAATCAGATTGCTTCCATTCTGGAAACTGGGGCAAATGTCTCTTCAAAGTCGATTCCTTCAACCTGTGCATATCCTTTACATACCAATATAGATTTGTTCCTTGTAACCTATCCATCTTCATTCAATTTATTCATGTATACTCACTTTGTGCCGATCACATTCTTATCCTTTTGTCTTGGAACCAATTCCCAAGTGTCATTTTTCTCTATTTGATCGAATTATTCATCCATGGCATTGTTCCAAAATTCATCCTTACTAGCATCTTTAAAATAGGTTGGTTCAATCATAGATTTGAGTTCTAGGTGTGTTTGGTCTGGTGAACGAATTCTTCTTCTAGTCTCAACTCCTGCATCTTTGTTTCTGATAATCTGATCTGAAGGATGAATCTTTTGTACTCGTCTACTAGGTGTCTTTGGAGGCACTTGATGAACTTTCTCTTTTGCCTCTATTGGATTCTCTTCATATTCCTCTTCTACTTCCTTTTCATCTTCTGCTTCTTCTTCGAAAAGTTGTTCCATTGATTCATTTTCTTCTTCCTTTGATTTTGGTGTGACTGTTTCATCAATTGTTACATTGATGCTTTCTACTACTTTATTCAATATCATATTGTAACAATTATATCATTTCCTTGTACTTGAGAAATCAACAAGTACTCCTTTTTCCACACAAGAGTCAAACTTTACCATTTTTCCATCTTCTCTTTTGATGTACCATTTGCTTCCAAAAACTATTAAGTGCTTCACATTTGTTGGTATTCATTTCCATAGCTCGTAGCTAGTTTTGTCAGTGTTGTTTATAAGAATCACTATGTTTTGAATGTGAACTGTTGTATGCACTTCTTGTGTCCAAAATATATATGTCAATTTGGAATCCATTAGCATTGTTTGAGCCATTTCCTATACTGTCTCGTTCTTTCTTTCAACAACTCCATTCTGTCGAGGTTCCCTAGCAACGAAGAATTGCCTTTTTATTCCATGAATGTTGCAATAGTCCATAAATTCCTTTGAATTTAACTCTCCTCCATTATCATATCTCAAGCATTTGATTTTTGAATCCATTTCATTTTCAACTATTTCGTTGTAGATATTGAAGTTTTCAAAATCTTTTGACTTATTCTTGAGAAATAAAACTATGGTCATTCTTGTATAATCATCAACTAATAACATAAAATGTTTCTCACCTTTTAAGCCCTTTGTTGTAGTTGGTCCAAATAGATCAGTATGAACAATTTCTAGTGGTATTGTCGTTGAATATTCCTTTGATTTGAACTTGGTCTTTGTTTGATTTCCTTCTTGGCAATGCTTGCATAAAGTGTTGGTTGGTTTCATGATTTGGGACATTTCTCTCACTGCTTGTCTTTTGCTGAATTTGAAGTTACTTTCGATTCACAAAAGTGTGAGATAAGAAAAGAAGGTTCAGGAAAATTGATTTGGGGCATTTCTCTCACTGCTTGTCTTTTGCTGAATTTGACAAGGTTATCAAAATGTTTGTGACCCATTCTTCTATTCCATATCCAACTTTCATCTTCCTTTCCTAGATAACACTTTTCATTTCCAATTTCACTTAACACATATATGTTGCTTGAAGTTCTTGTAGCTGTAGCAATCAATTTTCCTGAACCTTATTTTCTTATCTCACACTTTTGTGAATTGAAAGTAACTTTATGACCTTGGTCACACATTTGACTCACACTTAAAATATTATGTTTCATATCTTCTACTAGTAGAAAATTTGTTACCTTTGTATTCTTGTTCCCAATCATGACTATGCATTTTCCAATGATTTTGGCTGAATCATCATTTCCGAAGGAGACTGATCCATCTCTTTCCTTTCTTAATATAAGAAACTTGTCTCTATCACCTGTCATATGTTTTGAACTCCCACTGTCAACATACCAACCACGTTTCTTCTGCTTAGCTTGTAGAGCGAGTGTGCATTCTTCATTGGTATACTGATTGTGCTTTCTTATCCATGTCCTTTTCTGAGGTTCCTGTCTCTGAGTGTTGCTATTTTTTGGAGGTTCTCTAGGAGGGATTGTTATTCTACAATCTTTGGCCATGTGTCCAAAATTGTTACATTTGTAACATTCCACTTCAGTTCTCAAAGATTCAAACCTATTGTAACGTATTCTCTGTGTTTCACTAGGCCTTCTTGGATAACCCCTTTGTGTATGACTTTCAAAGTTTTTTGTGTTCCTGTTGTTAGCTCTGCAATTCAAAACTTTATGTCCAAAATTATTACATGCATAACATAAACCAAAAAAGATAGTTTTATACCTTGGAGTTGAATATATTCTGAAAGGAGTTACTCTTATAAACTCTTCTTCCTTAGGCCTATTTGTTGGTTGTTGATTCTGAAATATGAATCTTCTCGGTGGAGGAGTGTCCCTATAATCTTCCTTATAGATCTTCCTACACCCCTTGATTTTTTCTGCATATCTTTTTGGATTTCAAACAAAGAAATACTACTTTTAAGAAATTGTTATCAATCTGAAATTCTACTAACTCATCCCTCAAAGTTTGTAACATTTCATGAGATAAAAGGTTTGCCACATACCCTGTCATCTTGGATCACCATCAATGTTCTGAAATTTGGATTCTTTAGTAGTGAATTCACTCTGAACTTTTTGAATCTTGGGATCTTGAAGAATGGAGTCGCAAGGTGAATGGTACAACCTTCCTGTGTTTGGATTATGTTCACCATCATAAGTGAAATCTGAACTTGAAGTGCACTGCTGGAGAAAGTTCCCCAGTATGGTCGCCACTATGTTAACACTGTAAATTGCCCAAGGTTGTGAAGGAAATCACAAAGGTAACATCAAACTACTTGGAGTCCTGGATTTAACCCTCCAAGACTTAGAGAGGGATCTCTCTATGTGATCTAGCTTTGTTTCAGATTTTAGATGTTAGGCTAGTTATAAGGTGCAAAATTTGTTTTAGATTTGAGATGTTTGGCTGAAAGGACTATTTTAGAATTCCATTGGGCTATGGGGTCTATGTATAAGGTAAGGATCACTTCATATATATAAGTAAATGTCTCCACAGGGTGGGATAGTAAAGACTGTTGGATCGTCTTAGATTTAGTGTGGATGAATCGGGTGAAAGGGGAGAGATCCACTAAACAAAGGATAAATTAAGAATTCCTTTGCAAAGCTTCAAATGAATAATATAGATATTATTGAAAAATTAGACACAGAGTATGCATACATAAATTCTTCTCTATTACCTTCTTTAAATAATAAGAAACTAAATTGCATGAAAGATAACAGGAAAATAACTAAACACAGAAAGGGAAAACACCACCAACGCCTCTACACAAGAATCTTGAAAATATTACACCATAGCTCGTTGGGATCCCATATCAACCTAAATAATCCATTTTTTGTTGTTTCAAAACTGTATTTATAAATCTATTACATGAGAGAGTTCAATTATGAAACTGCCAGCTAATAATTTCATCATAAATTTACAAAACATGACAATGTTTATCATAAAAAACCGTCTCCAAAAAATGATTTCCATCTAGTAACTCCTTCCCTATATCTTTGACTTATGCTCCACAAAATAAGCCCGGTATTGCATGAATAGCCTTGCGCTACCAGAACCCGAGAACTTTGACAACTGTGCACACCAACAAAAAATGTCATTATCATAAGTATGCTGCCAATTCTGGAATGATTGAAAAAACTCCCAAGTGATCTCGATCTACTTCTAGGTATACTAATGTGATATTCATAAAATCTAGGAATATTCAATGTGATCATCTATTTGAGTGCTCCAAAATTGGGGTTGAGTGCCACATGGTTGCTAAAATATCTGGATTTGCAAGTATCGAGCCCTTCAAATTTGGAAGTGCATTGTCATCCATTGCCAAGTGTTCTAACAATTGTTCCTCTTTGATATATTTCTCCATTTATGCCATTGAATCTGGAAAGGATATTTGATCAACATGTTCCTTGAAATCAGTAGGAAAATCATTCACATCGATCCTCATTTCAAATCTGGAGCTATGTTTCACTGCCAAAATTTAAAACCAATTCCTTGAAACCCTTGATTTGTTTTAGATATGCCAATCTTCTTTCCTTTTGCTAGTTCATCATTGACTTGGAACCTGGAAGATTTCAAGCCAATAGTATCTTGATGAAATCATTAATATGCCAGATAATCTAATCCTTATTACTAAATCTAGAGATGTGATTTGTTATAGAGCCAACTATAACAGTTGATATGCTAGAAATTCAGTCAAAAGTGATGATCTGCACCTAGAAAAATTGGATAATTGGTGGATATGAGGATTCAGATATTACCTTTGTGCTTTAAAAATATCCCCTAACCTTATCCTTTCATGAACTGAGTACCATAATTCACATGAACATACTCTGTTTTTAATACTCTGCTACTAAATAAAAACCAAATACAATCTTCATTCAATCCCTGGAAATCTTCTTGGAATTTATTTCAAGGATGAATTGCATATCTTCATTTTCCTTCGATGTTCTTTTAACTGCTCAAAATGATACCTTGAGCTGATTTTTTTTGATATTCAATGCTAAGAAAAGTAGTGGAATTCAAATAGATAATATTTTGTTTTAGAACCTTCTTCACTGTTGTCCACTAGGTGTATCATCAAAATTACTGCACTCTTCTTCCATTTCACCTTTATCATTGACCAATATCCACAAGATTGAGTGTTTTCTTCAAGTTAAGTTCTACAAGAAGTCACATCTTAATTATTTTGAGATATTAAACCAAGCAAAAAATGTGACCTTCCTTCAACTAGATCTTGGGTTTCAATATTGACAATGATGCCTTAAATTTCCTTTGCAAAATTGAAATAGAGGTTATGATTTTTATTCCTCTCCCATGAGTTGAGATTCTTCTTGGTATTGATAGTATGCTCATCGATGGTCCACTTTCTAATGTTTTAGATTGAAAGGGAAGTGGAGAAGCAAACTGGAAAGGATCTAAGTTCACACTGCCTAGAAAATGCAGATATTTCATGCACCTCACAATCATGGTTGTTTAGGCTGCCTTCATTTTCTCATATGCCCTGTTATTTTTGTTTCAAAAATGGAATGTGGACTCAACTAGATCCAGTTCACCTCAAAGAATGATCTTTGGAAGAACCCCGCAGTTAATATCCTGATCCAACATCGTTGTAGAAAACCCTCCACGGCCTGCCCTCATGTTCATCACATAATGGAGAGTCCACTCCCACATCCAATGCAACCTTGGTAAGAAGACCCCAAGCTAAAATGATAACCATCGGGGCAGTATGATCTATGCAATGATCTGTGCCATGTATGAATTGGGTTCCACCTCCATTTCTTAATCTTTTTCTTCGGCCTAGACAAAGACGACCACAATGATGATGATTTTTCTCCCTCATTCAGATCCTGGACACATCTGTGCATCAACATATTGGTACCTTTGGACAAATGGAATTTCAGGGCCAAATTTCTTTGATTTCCTGTCATGGGCGTATGCGTCCTGAGCTTCGAAACCAACAACAACAAGATCATCTCCTTTGGACACTTTTACAGTCGCCTTGGCACCTAATAATTTGCTTCGACAACTGCCAAACTGTTTAGCAATGGATGTGGAAGAAGAGCATGCCTTCAATTTGTGTTCAAACATGAGATTTCCAGATGTCCCATGAGCACTTCATGGTGGAAATCAGGTCTTCAACTGGCCTGTGCTTTATATTTTTTTTTGTAAGTCTGTGGGCAATATCCCACATTGACAAGGAGATAATACATTTTAATGTTTATATATATCGATGCCTGCATTGTTTTTCGACGAAGTGAGCCCAAGGCTATGCAATTGACCTTGTCTCTTGTGCGTTGGGCTTGTGTATTGTGTTGACTTGGTGCTATGGATGCAGGTCTTAGATCTCGGTGTTGAGTAATTGGAGGATGGCCCTAGGCCAATATATACTTTTGAGAGAATGTTCTTCAAATGATTTTATTTTTTGGAAAAAATATTGGCCATGTATCTAACCCAAGAGCATATTTTCCTCATAATAAGATAAAGGCCAAGAAACATAAGCCCCATAAAAGGCTTTGACATCAAATATAGCACAAAAATATTTTATTTTAAAATAAACCAACATTGAAACACTTTTGCCTAATCACAACCAAGAGAATTATAATAAACTGGAAAGACAAGTGTTGTAAGGATCCATAGCACATGGAGATCATTTATTTACCACATTCAGGAGAATTGCAAATGGACTTTTTATCACTTTCTCCTTTTAACTATGCGCCATGGAGAATTTCATTCAAGATTTTTTTGAATATGAACCCACCTTTGCAGGATAAAACATTGTTTTCGTCTTGCAATCCAAACCAAAATATATCATTCAACAACCCTGATTTCCCTATAATTATAGAGTCCTAACACTTCCAAATTTTCAATGATCTTGTCTTTTTATTCTAGTTGTTCTTTGATTTCTTCTTCAATTCTTTTATCTTCTTCTATTTGAACCTTCAAATTTGAGATCATTTGTTCTAGTTCTTGAGTGTCTTGTTTCTTTTCTAGTTGTGCTTGTAGTTTCTTGTTTTTCTTGTTTTCTCTTCTGATAACTTCTATGGCACACATTAATTCCTCTCGGTAGTCAAACTCCGCCTCTTCAATTTCTTATTCGAATTCTTCATATTCTTCTTCGGCTTCTTCATATTCTTCTTCCGAGCCTTCTTTATCAGATTCTTATACTGCCATGAATAAAAATATGTATGTCTCACTGTCACTGACTTCATCTTCATCTGATGATGAAATTTCTTCTTTGGTGCATAAGATTTTATTGAAAACGTTTTTTTTGTTTCTTTTGCATTTATATGTTTGTTTTCCTTTTGAGTAACCTTCATCATTTCTCTTTTTCTTATAAGGAAATTTGTTAGAAAAATGAACAATATCATCACAATTAAAACAAATTAAAGGAATCTTACCTCTATACCCATCGTCAGTTACCTTGTTCAGTATTTTCACAAACTTGACCAATTCTTCATCATCTTCCGAGATGTCAATGTTGCTGCTATGTTCTTCTTTTTTCCTTCCCTTTTTCTTTGACTTTTTGGATGCTTTGAAGGCTTCTTCTTTTATATATAGATTTTCTTGTTCAGTTCTCATTTCATATGCTGTGAATATTTCATGTCATTCATCCATTCTTATTGAGTTTAGATCTGATCTTTATTCTAGTGTTGGTATCTTAGGGTCAAATATCATAGGAAGAGATCTTAGTACTTTTTGAACAATTAGAGATTCTTTGATTTCTTCTCCCAATCCTATGATTGCATTTACTATTTCATAAACTTGTAAATATTAAGCTGCAATATTCTCATCTTCCTTCATCTTAAGTTGTTCGAACTGACCTCTGTAAGTTTGAATCTTTGTTTCTTTGACTTTTGAATCTCCATAAATATTTTGAAGCTTGTCCCAAATCTCTTTAGCGGATTTACAATGTGCAACTTTGGTGAATACCATTTCACTAAGACCATTCAGAAGTGCATTTTGGGATTTGGAATTATTCTGACCAAGTTTCACTGCTTTGTCATTTGTTGGCGGAAGTGTTGGTGTTGCGTATCCATCTACAATTGATTGCCAGATTTCAAATCCATGTTCTTGTATATATGTTTTTATCCTTATGATCCAAAATGCATACTTTTTCCATTGAACTGTGGTATTCCATATTTATACAAGTTGTTTATCTTCATGATCTACCTTTCAATGGTTAAATTGGTTTCTTAAGGAACCTTCTGTGATACCAATTGTTGGATTACTAAGAGGGGGGGTGGATCAATAATAGAGAAATTTAATCCTTTTTAACCATATAATCCAAGTGTTATATCAATGTACCATTATCATCCAATAACTTTAGAGTAAATAAGCAATGAACAAATGAACAATCATACACATCTACAATATACTAGTATTTTACATGGAAAACCAAAGAAGGAGAAAACCACATAATATTTTTTATTATATGTCTTGAAGAATTACATTCATTAGAAGCACCAACTTCCTTTGTTTTCCAGCTGCAACTGGAAGGAGGCTCCAACCTCCTTGTTTCTCAAGATACAACCTGAAGGAAAGTCCAACTCCCCTATTCTTTGGCTACAAACAGAAGGAGATTACAACCCCCTATGTTCTTCAGCTACAAACGGAACGTGGCTACAACCACTTGTCCTTGCCCCGTCCAACCACCCTGAAGTAAAAGTAGAATGATGGAACCACTGCCACACTATCACTGTGAGATATACCACTGTAAACCTATACCAATAAACCTGAACCATGCATCAACCATGCATCAAACTCTACCTCAACCTATAATCAACATGTACCATAAACAAGTGCATCAATCATGCACCAACCTGTACCAAACAACCTATAATCAACCTATACCATAAACAACTGAATGAAACTATGTACCAAGTACGTACCAATCATGTGTCAACTAATCATTAACTATGACTCATCAATATGTACCAACATCATCAACTATACACCTCATGTATGTGCCAACTCATCAACTACTTGTCTCAACCATGTACCCAACATGTACCTCAACCAAAATCCCTCATCAATATCATCATCCAAATATTATTTATAACTCTGTAATAGAATTGGTGTATATGATCACATACCTACAAACCTTCCTTAACTTTAACAACAAGAGACTAGCATTTTCATCAAACTTTTATTTAGTCTCACATGACTAGTTTTGGATTAGTCAACAACCCTAACTTGAAATAATCATAACTATGTACATGTAATGAATAAATATATGAAAATGATATGCAATGTTCTTTAGTGTGTTTTTTTCAATTCCTCCAGTTTTCTCTACTTGGAACCTCTCAGAAAATGAGTTATAACAAAAATGGCATACCTTGCTGAATTCTGGCTTATTTTAGAGAGCGACCTTGTAGAGAGTGTTCTGCACGGAAAATTTGTTTTATAGATATGAAAATGTTACACAGAATACCAAACACTATAATCTAACCAAAAACAAAATTCTTACTTAATTTGGATCTGTTATGAATAAGTTATGATGGTTTTACCCAAAACACCTATTTTAGACTAGTTTCAGGACTAGCCACAAACCCTATTTTCAACAGAGTGTAACTCCATAAATAAAACGACCCACAAGATGATTTTTTTACCAAAGATACTTGGATATGTTCCCTCAACATGATAACAATTTCACAGTATGAATCATTCTATAAAAAAAGTTACTGCAAAAATGGCGAGATGACCTATAAATAACATACCATAGAAAGCATCATCAAAAGAATTTATCCTCCCTTGAATTCTGGCCTTCTTTTCTTCACCTTCCCTCTGAAATTCGGATTAGATATCCTTTGGTTACCTCAATAACCTATAGATATTTAATATTATCAAGTGTGATGTAAAAGGAGAGAGCCTTGCCTCTTATTTATACTCTCTAAGTAGCTTCCTTAAAAACATCTTCTAGGTCACTTTGCCCACTTTCCTTATTTTAGGGTTAACCCACTTCTAATTTCTCCATTAAATTTATTATTTAAATAATTTTCTTTTTATTAAATTTCGATTATAGTACACGCATCACTTCACTTTATTATTTACCTTCTAAAATCTCTTAAGCCACTTTGACTACTTTGACCTTTTGGGGCTTCTAGATGACATATGAGGGTCCTCTAACTTCGTAAGGCCATAAATCTCAAATCGTGAGGAGTTATGTGACGTTCCACATACCACCAGAAATGGAATGATATATACTATAAATTTAGAGTACTATTACCTGAAAATATATCAAAACTCGTACCAGTATCCATCAAACAAACTTCGGTCTGTTACCCAAACTTGGGTTCTCCAACTTCTCATGGGCATAACTCTCTAACCGTGAGGAGTTATGTGGCATTGCACATAACACTGAAAATGGCATGAAAAGAAATATCCATATAGGATAGTTTCAATAACAAATATATTGACCTTCATGTCATTATTCCAAAAATAATCATGGGTTCTCTAACCATACTTATAGAATAACTCAATCCGCAAAGTGTCTTCCTGTGAGGGATTTTACCATAAGGGGACCACTTTGGAGTTCATCCATTTGTAATTATTAGCAACCATGGCAAGACAATAATGATTCATCTTTACATCAAACAAAATTGGGTCCATTACCCAAACCTTTGTGCCACTGGGCTTTATTCAAGGGTTTACATCAATGACAACTAACCTTAATCAACACCCCTCACTCTCCA